>KN819404.1:0-126254 GCA_000827475.1 Paxillus involutus ATCC 200175
TTCGCTATACCTTGTCCGCGTAATATTGGATGTCACTAGTTGTCATCTCATCATTAAAGGTAGCGACGAAACCACAAGGTCCGACTTACCGTGACTCGCCTGTCGGGTTCAGTGGCGTTTCAAGCCAACACAGATCACCCTCCTGATATTCATCGTCGAGGTGAATTATTGGAGTATTCTCAAACCTTCCTTTCAAGTAGACATCCATGGCACCGTGACATCCCATGTAGCCTCCAGGAAAAACAGCGATGCGTTTCGGCTTGAAATGCACCAGGGCCTGACCAGGAATCCATGTAGCTGTCAGCATGTTTATCATATAGCTCAGGACTCACTGAGAAAGCACCTGCCAACCCAGATGCGTATGTGATGGCATGACCGTGCTGGAGAATTGACGCTCACGGACCGTGTGATGGCAAACATGGGTCGCGGACATACGTTGATTTTTCCCAAAACTTCTTCTACTCGTGAGGATACGTTTTGAGAGTATCGAGAGTAGACATGTCTATCGGGGTTCATGGCACCAAGGCCTTCTGGATCACCATCGGGGCCGGGCCTTCGGAAAGCTGCGGGGAGTTGCATGCATTGAAGTCACGACGGTCGATGTTGAAAGAGAGATACTCACTGGATGTCACAGATATAGATGGTGCAACTTCCGCACCAACGGGATGGTCTCCGTGAAGGAGGAGGGTCCCACTGAGTTGACCTGGCACATCCCGCGGAGGCATGATGGTGTGAGTAGATGAACTGATCCCAGGCGGGGGATGCCACGGTGGTGTGAATTATATATGGGCCTATAAAATTAATCCCAGCGGCGTGTACCTTGACTGTAGTACTAATCATGCACATTACCCGTTAAACCTGGCTGTTCCGAAGGAAACGAGATACATACATTGAGACATAGGAGAGGAACGACTGTCTTCCTCTCTGTAGTTCAACTGGGGGTACTATCTAATCTGGTCACCAGACTAGGTACTATGACATTGAAATATATCGAGCAACGTGCTGCACTTTCGATCATAATCATATCTGCGAGAGCAAACGGGACGAAAGGAAATTTCGCAAAATCATGCACAGAAGTTGTATGTACCCAGGCCTGGCCATGACCATGGGATCAATAAAATAAAATATTTATGTCTAGCGCCGGGTCAAGCAGACCCTGCCATTGATCGCTAGGTTAATAAACATCGAATGACCTATTGATCTTAGTCTTTGACCGGGTTGGAGTTCGGCAATTTCTACCTGGCTGGGTAGTGGTTCAAATCACTCGCATTTTGCTCTCTCCTCTCCCCTAGCATGCCTCACCAGTCTATACATCACATCCACCCATTCCTGTACCCCATTCTCTCCCACTCCATCTACCCACTTCCGCGACTCACCCTTTCTTTCCAAGTCCACCCACGTTTCTCGTAAAAGGTCCTTTGCGGCGTACATCTCTTTCTCCCAATCCCTGACCTTAATCGAAGGACAGTCTCCGGACTCGGCGGCATATGCAAAAAGCTCGTCGCGATAATCCCATTGCTCCGCTTCATTGAAACGAAACCAAGCTTTGGACAGTTGGAGAGGAGTAGAAGCTCCTTCTGAGGCGAGCTTCTGGGATCTTGAGAGTACAACCTCCCCTTCTCGCTCGATGTCAAGAGAAGAAGGGTCAGCGAAAGCCTGGATGATAGCTCGTGCTTGTGCTTCCGCGACAGGAAACGGTGCAACTCTGAACAGGAGTGCCATAAATGCCACCGAAGATGCTGGATAGTGACGTTGGAGTGGGAACAAATATTTCGCAAGGGGGAAGACATGGTACCGAGAGTTGTAGAGATCGGGAGCCAATGGTGGATGGGGAGGAACTTCGCCAGTCTTGATGACATCGTCATCGAAAAACGGGAAGTCCAA
Organism: Paxillus involutus ATCC 200175; assembly: GCA_000827475.1. Taxonomy (NCBI): domain Eukaryota; kingdom Fungi; phylum Basidiomycota; class Agaricomycetes; order Boletales; family Paxillaceae; genus Paxillus; species Paxillus involutus. The sequence continues at coordinate 1,885 of KN819404.1, forward strand.
TTGAAACCCGGTGGCTAAGATACAGTGGTCAACGTCTTCTTCGATTACGTCCCCTTCAAATAAGACTCGACCATCGTCGTAGAAATGAAGTGGCTTCCCTCTTATTTTGAAATGCTCGTCACCTTGCGAAACTCCACCTGTCACAGAGTGGATGACAGTTCTAGCATGGGTACGCATCTCAGTAGCAATGTCCCTGCCACTGGGACCAGCGCCGACTACAAGCACCTTGAGGCCGAAGTCAACTTGAAGTGGCTTTCTATACCAAGCCGAGTGAAAGGCTTTCCTGGTCGTCATCCAATGTTCCAATCCGGGTATATCTGGCACACGAGGCAGCCGATAATGTCCATTCGCAACGACCAAGTGATCAAACTCCAGCGTTTCATCAGTGGAGATAGTGATTTTCCAGTGCGATGTACTCCATGTCGCGTTAATAGCGGAGGTATCGAACCGAATAAGGGGGAGGAGGTTGAAGTGAGATGCGTAGGACTCTAGGTAAGTCTGGACGGTAGCAGCCGCGGGAAACAAGGGAGTAGAGGGCGGGAACAAGTATTCGGTATAGCCCATTACGGGGTGCGGCAGATTGGTTGTGAGCGAGTCGTACAGTGGTGTGAGCGGTGGATCGTCCACCGGCTGAGCAGGAAACCTAATACCATCGCATTTCAGTGCTCGACTCCCCGAGAAGCCATTCAGCACTTGCCATACGCCTCCAACTTTCGAGCGGGCCTCATAAGCAATTATATGCCAGGAGCCCGTCTTGAAGTATGACGTCTGCGAGATAGCTTTCAACACAGCTAATCCAGCTGCTCCTGCACCGATCACACAGATACGTTTCGTGGGTGTTTGGCCATTCAGCAGCGGAACCTGTTGGGAAACTTAGAAAGGATCAGTCTGACATCCAGCAGAGCCGATAAGCGTGTGGTACCTGCTAGACCCACGAGCTGAGCATTGTCAGCTTTGGACTGATGACTTTCCCGCCACATACTACAGCCAGGAGCGAAAGAAGGTGACACTTCAAGCCTTGGGGGCTGCCCTGGATGGTTGATGTCGATGATCACCAGAACCGAAGAAGAAACCCATGGACATAAGTATGTCCAATGTTAAGGTTGACTCAACGTTCCCAGCGACTCGGACTAATCGGCTACCAGCTTATATTACACGGCCTACCATGTGAAGTGAGGGTGAATCAGAGATTATACAAGTTTGCTTCATGACGGATCCATGGACAGGCGCCTTTGTGGCGATTTCCCCGTGTTCAGCTCTTCGACGACGATGCCGAACTTCCAGCTTTGCGGCGCGCACTCCACCATCCAAGCAATTCGAAGAGTGTCGCCGTCATCTTTCTATTTCAACGAGTTCTGCACAGAACAGTGCTTATCGTTCAACTTTGCTGCACCTGGGAACACACAAAAGGTTACTGAGAAAGATAATTGTAGCACTAGATGCTTAGTTTTGGCGGGGGCATAGGCCGAGTCCAGTAACTAATACTAGTATGGTAGCGGAAAGTGCACGAAAGCTTGACGAAAGCACGTAAATCATCGTCTCCAAAAGTACTCGACCGGTGATTCATGTGGCTCGACCCACGCGCTCTTAGAATTAGCTATCTTGAGCAAGGACTCCGTGATGTCCATAAGATCACCAGTAGTAGCACATGGCACGGTGGACTAACAGCCTTCCACTTACTCCAGAATAAGTCTTGTCCATCCAGTGCCGTTGCATTGACCATGGTTGTGGTTCGTTCGACGACGTGCAGGATATCCTGCTTGTGGATAGCTGAAACCTTCGAGTGTTGTGGTAGGGTAGACCCTGTTCCAGCGTGAGAGTAATCTAGCTCAAACTTGAAGCTTGAAGCTTGAAGAGTGGGCAGCGGAGCCAACAAAACCACCCAGTCATGCAAGCAATAACCGATAGATCGTCAACAGGGGTATGACCCGAGGCGACGCGATGTAGGCAATGATCCATCGAAAATGCCGCTACCGAGTGATCAATCGATCGCCGGTACCCTTCAAGGTTGTGGTAGTGCGGTCCTAAAGTCCAGCTTGCCTTGTGTGAGAATGTAGTATGCCTGAAATCTGAATGAGGGTTCTGCAGGGTGGGCACTGATCAGCATAGGTATCAAGGAACGTGACGAATCTCCAGTGAAGATATTCAATTACGGATCCAGCCCGGATCTAGATGAACTCACCGTAGTACGTGGTGGGTGGCAGACTGCACGCCATCGGCTGTGCAACCACCTGAACAATGAACTCATGGTGGCATAATATTGGATTTTTTCGGCAAGCTCTGGCAGGCCACCGCCCTTATACACATAATCCGAGCTTCATCTCCACCGATATATCTCATCTTTCTTCCTGACCTTAGCCATGCATGGCCTTGAGGCATCACATTGTTGTCTCCCACTGTAAACTTGCTGTAAACCGTAGATCAAAGTATCGACCTTGGACTCGGAACGTCGCAACCAGTGGCGCTGCTGGCATGAAAGTGGTACATAGCTTAGTAATCAGCCTCGCTATTCTTCACTGTCAATTTTCTGAGGTAGAACCTTCAACTCGTCGACCAAGGATCAACTCGACGTGAGGTCAACGCAACAACAATTTCAAGTTCGCTTCCAAACTTGTTCGATGGCTGAAGTACGAGGCAAAGCATGGCCCCTGGCCGATGAGATCTTGACAAACTCAGTAAGTTTCTCCTTTTCTTGACACCCTCAAGTTTCTCACATCATCCCTCCAATCCGATTGTTTTTACGCTGCCTCCATCAAAGATTCTTGATCTGGTTCAGCAGGCTGGTCAGTACAAGCAACTGAAAAAAGGCGCGAATGAAGGTACGTTGCCTTGACTCCGCGGGCCTTGCTGCATGGCTCCCATATGGCTTCCCGCGGGACACGATGCGTCATGCTAATGGAGCGTCATATCCTAGCCACTAAAACTTTGAACCGTGGTGTTGCGGAGTTCATCATCTTGACCGCGGACACGGAGCCTTTGGAAATCTTGCTGCACCTTCCTCTCCTTTGTGAAGAAAAGGTACGATGCTTAGTTCCTTCTCGGATATAAACTGCAATCAACCCTTGCGCTTGGTTGTATCATTGTCCATAGAACGTCCCATATGTCTTCATTCCGTCAAAGGCTGCTTTGGGTCGTGCATGCAATGTTTCCAGGCCGGTCATTGCTGCCAGTGTTACCACCAGCGAAGCCCGCGAGCTCCAGAGTCAAATCCGCAACATAAAAGTGGCCATTGAAAAACTCATGTACTGAGCCATCGGTCTCGCAAGTCGTACTTTTCTGTCGTCTCAGTATCTACTATGTAGGCAAACGGTATCACAGGATGAATATTGAGACATCTTAGTTCAAAAAGTTAAACCAGAGGCAGTCGGCAGCATGTAAATGACCCAGGCAAAATGGTGTATGGTCACTTGGGGATATTCTCTCGAGCTTGTCCCTTGATTCTCCTCCTGTGACATGTAAGTTACTGTGGTGATCTACTTTGAGGACAAGGCTTACTCATAGGCAACCTTGTCGTTCCTGGGATAGGGTTAGCCTACAACCACCAAGATAGAGAATGAAGGCTCACTTGAACATGGTATAGGCGTCGCTTTGAGCCGGGTCGTTGACGTTAGGATCGTCAAGCAGGTCTTGGATACCTAATAATATCTGAGAAAATAATCCTATGATCATGCTCCTCTGGACTCATATTCCGCAAGATATACCTGCTTGATCGTTATCGCAGGTTTCCAGGATTTTTCCTCGTCCAAGATGGAAAGACAGACAGTTCCAGATGGATACACATTAGGATGAAACAGTGGTGGTGTGAATTTACCTGCATTGATGAGATCCCTTGAATGACATTACGTCTCACTGGTTCGAATGATGCTTACACTTTGGTGGCTTGGAGGGGTAATCTGCATTAACATCACTCCATGAGAACATTCTTACCGCAATCCTCCCGAATTTTGCTCACCCTCAGGGAAAGTCATTGAAAGCTTATACAATCCCCCTTCCCATGGGGTCTAGTATGATATTCAGTCTACGACGCGTCTCCGAGCAGAAGAAAAGTCGATCACGTACCCCTGCTTTCCCTGGAATCCCAACTTCCCACTCCAGAAGGTTCATAGACCCATCAGCAGCCTTGACGGGCTTTGCATAGAATCCCTACATAATAGTCATTCCTCGTTAGCTGGCTGTTTGCATTCTCGCCATGTATTTAGACAGAATTGGAAGAGACGTTGGTGCATCCGAACTCGACCTTCTTGAAAGACAAATGGTCTATTCACAAGTAGGAGTAATCGAGGCGACGTACAAAGGGATGATCCTTTCTCCACTGCTTGCGTTCTTCGGTTAAGCGTGGTCTGCATATTCCGGACATGATTGGGTTAACTTAGAGAGGTAGTATAAGTATGAAGCAGACCACGTCCTCCAGGCTCTGGATCGGCAACGATGCAATCGAGTCGCGCGCGCACGACTCGAATCTGCCCTCAATGCTTAGTCAGCAGCGTACGTTAGTAGAACATGTTATGTATTTATGACAACTTGAACTAGTGACATACATGAAGTGAAAACAAATGCTAAGTCAATGCATAGAGTCCATACCACACGAGGTTCCTTGAACGCCAAGTTGATCCTACCCCACCGAATTCATGTACTTTGGCAGCACCGAAACTATCACAGGGGGTGGGTAAACTGGAACGATATTCGTGTCGAACGAATAGTCCCTTCCAAATACCGGATTGGCGACGCCATGTCTGGAGAGGGGAGAAGAAAAGAGGTAAGTTTCAACCCTCAAGGCTTCGCATCAAGAAGATATATTATATGCACCTATTATTAATGTGGCCAACCAGATCCCCGAATCCGGAGCCGGTATGCCACGAAGGAATGCGAGGGGGGCACAGGAGACAGATCGAGTGGTTGAACACGTTGCCACCCCAGGTGCTTGGTAATGGCTGCCGGTCTGGTGGCTCCAGCTGACTGATCCATGCCCGTGCGACAGGGCGGGGCATAACCCATGGCCGATTGACGGACGAATTCGGATGGAATGTTATGCTATGCTGAACCTGGAGGAACAGTCAATTCATAGCAGAGGCTTTCGAAGGGAGAAGACTGACAGCCCGGCGCCAGGACATGAACGCGAACAGCCCATCGCCGCGTGCACATACCACACACATCAACCTTGGGTCCTGCACGTCCATTTCTGCAGCTGCGGTGGTCCTAGGATCCTTTCCACAGCACGTCAAGACTTTTACCACTGCGTCCTGTTTATGGTGCACTTGAACGCGGCCTTTACAGCTCCAAGGTCGACCACCCATCGCAAGATATGCCCTTTGGTTGGCGATGCCGCGCGGATCTTTAGGGGACGGACTCTCCCCAAGTCCCACGAGTGTGAAACATGGATGGAACAAAATCTCGGGATACACTAGCGCGCGGCCGTCGATCTGACACTTGTACCCAGTGGTGCATCGAAAAACCGACGTCGCGAGCTTGAGTCGGGCATGAACAGTTTCGTCGTCGTCGTCAGGTTTGTAGCCAGGAAGTAGACTTGCGAGCTCGCGACGGACTTCCCGGTGCCACTCCAGAATATAGTCGCAAGTTAGAAAAAATGCACCAAAGAGTTGTTCTAGGAGGGACTCGTGTGGGACCTGACCGCACTGTCGAATCACGGAGTCGACATGCTCAGAGAAGCCGATGGTTGCACTTGGCGGTAGGGGAAGGTAAGGACTGCCAGGCGGGGCATTATGGAAGGCAGTTGTGGTGAACTGGAGCCAAGCGTCGAGAAACACTTCACGTCTGGAGGCATACACTTGCTCCTCGATGCGAAGCTCTCGCCAACCTGACATGTGGTCTTCGATGTGTTCTAGAACGTTGGAACGTGCTTGATAAAAGGTCGGTGCAATGTAAACATGGGAGATATTCATTCCATACCTTTATCTGTCAATGCCTGGGTACGTTTGATAAGAGGATGCCTGGAAATGCGATCCCATCCAAAATACTCGATTTCGTCCCTAAATCCACCTTCGACAAGCATCTCACGTATCCTGACCACTAAGTTAGTCCAGAAGACATGGAAGGACTGGCGGAACTGACATTTCTGCCCGTGCAGCTCGCCTACTGCGGAGTTCCATAATACGTTCCTTTCTGGCGCTGAGTTGCCACTCCACACCCGCTGCTGCGAACTAGACTCCTTTTAGAGGAAAGCGTCATCGTAGACTATGCCTTGGCACTTACACTATTGGTGATCTGTGTTTCCAATTGGCGGTGTTCAAGGTAGACCTCGCGCTCTGAGACCGGCAATGCCTGCAACTCATCCTTGAATACCTTCATGTGCGGCCCATGGAAACCTTCGATAGGGTTCCCTTGTAAACCGTGAGATTTTCTAGCGAAGACGATGTTCCGACAGCCTACCTTTGCAAGCAAGAAAAGGTCCCCGAGGTAGATATCTTTCAAGGACACCAGGATAGCAGCTCAATAGTCTACGGACGACAAAGCAGTCGTCACTCTCATTTGCTTTGATAGGTCTCGTGGACCGTTAGCGATTGGAATATGTGGAGTTCTCGGAGCAAGACTTACTTGTGTTTAGGGCGACAGCTGGCACATGAGCGAATACGAAGGTGCCATATCGTATCGCGAGCTTTCTTGTAACAATCCTGAGATAGACAACTTAGCACACAAATGAAAGATTGTTGAGGCTCACGTACCTCATAACTACATTCCATTCCAAATACTAGAGCGGCGTACTGAACCTCGTTCATGTCCGAGGGTGGCTCTGGAAGACCGTCCACGTTTCGACGGACTGCTCGCCAGATGAAAGCAGCCGACCTCGACATAAGCAAGCGCCGGAACGCCTTGGACGTGTGCACGAGAGCGAGAAGGTCACCTGGGTACAGAAAACAAAAAATCTAGAGGTGATTGGTCGGGGTTCGAGGAAGAAGGGATGGAGGGAGACTGACATACCTCGCAAAGGATATCAATGGGTAAGGATGGGAGCACTGCAAGCTGACCGCGTTTTACTCGACCATTTCCGACCACAACACTGATGACGGCAAGTGCGCCAGAAGGGTCTGCACCTGTTTTGTACCTCTTGCGAGGAACAGTAGTGTTAGCCATAACTTGGTAGAGGCGCAGTCAGAAGCTGGCGGCGAAGATATGACCAATGCAGGCAGGGGAATTTATATGATATGACCTAGCTGTTCTGAGTGGCAACATGCGATAGCCTGGTCATTCATGGATTAATGCCGTGCAACCACTGCAAAGGGCATTGTTACTGCACCACAGAATCTTTCAGATCAAGGAGACAACGTCAGCTGATATATTGAAATGGCCACAAAGAAGGCAAGGAGATGGCGTGTAAATAATGGGCGCCAACAACGCCCCAGAAATGCAGTCAACATCGCATAAAGGGCCACATTGGGAACACAGCAACTTGCTGTGTGTTGATTGTCTGGTGTGAGCCAGGGCTGCCAGGTGGCCGTCGATGTTGATGACTGCCATGATCTGCCACTGAGATAGATGGATGAAACGTGTTAACTGTACTGGTACTAGTGGCAGGAGGCTGGGTGACACCATACTGGCATACTCCCTGTGACATGGATGTCCAAATTTGGCACCTGGCCGGTCTGACCACCTTTCCCTTGTCAGTGTCAGTGTCAGTCAAGTGAAGACTTGTCTTCGCATTCGCCACCAGTCACCTTGGCGATTGTGGACAAAACAGTGACTGCCGAATGTCTTTGTTTTCTCGTCTAGGTCGTTCTGTTCCGTCCGTAGGAAGACCTTATTCTTCCTTTTTCTCCAAACCTGGAGGTGGAAGATACTTCAATTCCGCTAAACCTCCCAAACCAGTCTTACAGCCTGCCCGAGGCAAAGCCGATAACAACAACTCAGTTTCCTCTGCAGACGCCAAGTCCAAGAGCCCATCCGCAAACGGGAATGGCAAGGTGAAAGCTGGAGGTGCTGAGGAGGTATCGTCCACCCCCAGCAAGCCAACCGACACAGCACCCCAGCCAACCCCAGATCTCTCTTTCTCAGGAAACGCCTCTCTGCCACTCACATCCTCGTCATCATTCTCCGATCGCATACATGTCCTAACTCATCCATCCATTTCCTCCAAGGAATACAAACTCCACCAATTTTTCTCGCTACATCGTCCCTTGCTCCTTCTCAACCAGCCGACATCTGTTATCTTCGATTCTCCTGATCCTTCTGCGCCATTGTTCGCCCCTCCTGCTGACCAAGTGAACAACCAGTCTCAGGCAATGCAGTCCCTCGCCAGCGAGGACCCACCGGAGTCGTCGCCGGAAGCCGACGCAGATGCCGCTCGCCAGCTGGCGCACACACTAGTGATGAACCGCGTAGGGGGCACTATTGCATGGCAAGAAGCCTTGTCGCATATTGGTCTGACTGCAGAGGGTTCAGAGGGTGATATGACCTTGGCCAAAGAGTCGGCTCAGGAATGGGTCACCATCCACGCTGACAGTACACGGCGAAAGAAGCGAAAGAAGATGAAGAAGCACAAGTGCGTCCCTCCATTTGGCGAGTTTTGATTTTCTAACGTCTTACTCTAGGTTGAAGAAGCGTCGCAGAGTAAGTTGTCCAAACGAAACTTTTCATGTAGTAAGCATTAACACTCCCTAATAGCTCACCCGAGCGTCACGTCAGAGCTGAGGATGCATCGACTCGTATCATTGGACATTTGATAGATAGTATGATGTCCACATTACTTGCCAATCACCAATTGTCTTTTCCTTTGTGAACCTTGATCTCGGTTAGCGGCAACTGTCCACAATCTTGACAAGCACATGTGGTCTGTGTCCAACTTGCAAATATAGTTGTAATAACTTTGGCACAGCAAACAGCGTTCACTGGCAGTCTAACTAGCTAGCTGCTGGTGGTGGCACTGCGGCGGCCACCGTCAGCTACACCTGTGTACTCCCACACTCTCACCCCTCCCCTTCTCTTCCCTTCTCCCTCCCATCCCCATCCACCTTGCCACACTTCTACATACCCGTTTCCTTTGAATAAAGCCCGCATTTCGGGTTCTTCCAACAGCGCACCAAAGCAAACAATGTACCTCGGCCACTCGTGCCGCCACCCGAGGTCCCACGAACCCGATCGGGTTTCAACAGTTTGGATCGTTTGTATGAAGGCTGCGTTTGGAACGGAGCTGGGGTAAGGGGACGGGGGAAACGTGAGATCAACATGAGCAGGGAAGTGGGTTTTTATGTATGAAATTGGAGACTCGAAGAAGACGTCCGTTTGATCCTTGTATTTCGCGTGGGCTCCAAGACTAGACTCGTCTCCCTCAGCACTATCACTGATAGATGAAAGGGGGCCCAGCATACCCTAATGGAGGCTCGCAACCCAATGCCCACATCCTTCCGGGCTCAGCAAGGTCTGGTCGGTGTAAATATGCTTGCCATGGTGTTGAGTGACATGGCATGAGGAATCCAATCGTTGTCGAATTATCGACAGGAACTCCCCTCAAGAACGACATGACTTTGATTTGACCCGTGCAGTGGAAGAACACGACAAACACAGAGGCTGGGATCGATAGCGACAAGATGGCTGAAATGACGATCCGACGTCGGAAGAGTGACTGGCCCGCTTTGGTCGTGGAATTTGACGCCCATTTCGGGTGTCCAGCTTCTATGGGGCACGGAGCCAGCTGGAGTATGGATCTAGTGGCGAATATGTGCATGATAGGAAGCAGCGGATGTAAAAACCGCCATTCCTTGTGCCCCATGAGCGAATACACAAACACAGTCCATCCAATGCAACCCGCCATGATCCTTAACTTGGCCTCGTCCTCCCTGAATGCTAGCCAGAGTCCGTGGAGCACGAACGGGAGTGTCGTCGTGCATAATATAGGGAGAGCCTGCGATAGGTAATAGTGCCAAGGATTCGATCCATAGAACAAAGAGACTGGCGATGCGTTTACACGCAGGAAGTTGAACAACGTCAGCGTAGGCCTGCCATAAAACCATGTATCAAGCGCAAAAATACCCAAGATGACTGTGAAGCTTCGAGAGTATGTTACAACACAAGTTACTAGGTGATACAAGACAGACGAACCCGATGATTGCACAGTCGCGCAACGTCCGCACCAAGAGTTTCGCGTTGGTTCTCAGGCGCCAGAAAAGGAGCGCGAACATGTAGACCCAGATGATAGCATTGGTTGGTCGGACAGCACATGTGAGCGCCGCGAAGGCAATACATCGTCTGAGCTTCTGCCTTCAGGGGTGGGTGGATAGGTGTGAGCCGGACATGCGGAGAGACCCGAGGCGATGGAACGCACAAGTCGAGCAGGGACGACGACGCAGAGGCCACATCCCATGGAAAGTGACATAGGGCCACCGTCGTGAGGGATGTTTCAAGGGAATTGGACAAAGATCTGGACAAAGATAACGAATGAAAGAACGATGTCAAGGAGAGAAAACACTGCGATTACTAGTGTCAGGAATCATTTTCTGGAATAGTCAGGAATAGCCACTGACTGACAGCGCTTCCGTGGCGTGGATGGCGACGCCCTTGCCAGAGGCGTTGTTGAGGACTATGCTAGAAAGCTTCCACATCCACACATCAGTCAGTGCAGCCAGCAGGCCATGGATGGCTCTAGGTCCAGCGACCTATTGACAGACAGACTCATCAGACACGTCAGGAAAGAGTAAAACGGGCAAAACGCACCACCAACGAGGGGTACACTTCCAAACCCGACACCTTCAGAAGCCAATACATTGGTATGTTGACCGCGGGATATAACATACTCCGCAGAGGCTCAGGGTTAATCCATTCCCAAGTGAGATGACCGTAACCAAAGACATATTTGTGCGCAGGTTCGAGTGCTTGAAAATACTCGTCGGGCTGGAAGTAACTTTGGGTGAAGATAGCGATGAGGACGCGAAAGAAGATACTGAGCAGGATCATCGCCAATGAGTTTGGAACACAACTTTCAGATTGCAGTGCTAATTGCCTGCGGCTCTTCCCAGTCTTGACTAGTTGAACCAAACAGAAGCACGTTGGGCATATGGTGTAGCTGGTTATCACATCCGCTTAGCATGGCGCTGAGTGCGGGGGGTCTCCGGTTCGAGTCCGGATTTGTCCACTTTTTTGCGACAGTCTCATTATCGTCTCAGCACTGAGCAGACGTTGTAGGACGTGAAATCGGTATCTCTAGCTTGACATATCGTTGCGACACTGATAAATCGGAACAAGCCAAGCTCTGCTCAGGTTACACGCCACCAAGGGAGGTGGTGCTTTGGCGAAGACTCAAGAAGCTGCCTGTACTCTGAAATTCTCTCTGAATCGGATCTCAGTGAAGTCAGTCTGGCGAAAGAAGCAATCAACGAAATCTATATTCTTGCATTCGGTGGCGTACACACAAGCACTCGAAGGAACCGCCCATACATTGCTATTGCCTTTCTGCCATAAACCTCGACATATATCTTGTGGGAGCCGCTGCGTCACTACTCTGTGATCGTCCCGACGACTCCTTCACCGTAGACGACATGACCGCTGGTGGATGCTGAGGGCGACTAGAGACATGCACACCCTCTTCTGGAGTTACAAGCTGCGCTCGAGGGAACGACGGAGACTCAATTATCATGGAGGGAAGAAGGATAGAAGGTGAGGTGACCATGCCTGGGACACTAGACGTCATAGGGAACGGCGGTAGCGATTCATTACTCGTGGAAGGGGCTGCAATTGGGGTGTCAGAGGGTTTGATCTCGGTTGCGAATGGTCGGGCGGGCCTGTTCAGAGGAAAACGTTGGGTGGGTAGCGATCTCGGTGGTTTGCACTCGACAACGCCAGATACAGCTGGCTTCAGTTGAGAGATACCTGCACCAGGAGCGCCCTGAGTCGGGCTTATCTCTGGCGTCCTTCCTGCGTATGCCGACTTAAACCTTGATGGCTTTGTCGTGTGAACAGAGGCAGGAAGCAGTGACGTCCCCCCGGGAGAGTCCTCCGCATTTACGTTCGGGGGCCTCATACTGCTGGTTAGTGAAGACGGGTCGAGATCCGGACCAGCGTTCTGAATGCTACCGTTCTTCAGCATCTGAAGCACCTCTTTCATAGTCTCGTCCTCACTTCCGCTTTCTCCAGATCCTCCACCAACAAGCAGATCATTTTCTAGCTTGCCTACCCTTATAGAATTTCGAAGAGACTCTTGGCGCGAGGCCGGGATGACAGATGGTCCTATCGATGTAGAGGCAAGAGTATGTGATTTGTCATAAGCTCCCGCCATTCGGTCGGCTCGGAAACGCGATAATGGTGATCTTCCGTTCGACTGACCCAAGGGCTCCTGCCATAAGCTTTATTCGGATCGGCGAGCGCAAAACAAGCTCATCACTCACCAGTTCATCGTGCACATTGTCATCAAGACTGTGCGCAGCCATTGCTTTCGCAGTCTCAGCGCCGATGGCGTGCCTTTTTCTGTAGTATTCTAGAGCGATTTCTCGATGGTGTTGCGCAGAATCCCAATCAAATTCCTCCTCCAAGGGCTCTTCGTCTGAGGACTCCTCATCGCTGGACGAAGCTTGCTCGGGCCCAGTTTCTTCTTCCTCTTCGCCTGGGGCAGTATTTTCCATCCGCGGAGACGAGTGCTCAGATGCAGCAGGAGACTCGTCATCTGAATCTGCATTTTCGTGAAAGTTGGAAGGAGAAGGGGCTGCCATAGGACGGCGCTCGACTACATGCATTTTCATGGGGTATTTCTCCGCATCAGCCGTACTCACTATAGGTGTACGGTTGGAAGAACGTAATCTGCCAACTGCAACGTCACCCCAGTCAATTTGGTGCTTTGAGGATTTATTTTCCCTCTCATCGTCGGGCGCGTCCGCAAAAGCGACACTCTTCTTGGGGGTGGAGGATGGGGGCTGTTTGGAAGCGACTTCTTGCTTTACATTTTCTTCCTTCTCCTTCGCCTCTGTAATATTCCGCATAAGAGCCTTCCCCATCTTCTTCTGCAGCTCTTTGGTAGCTTTAAGTTCGGCTTTTACCGATTCCTTGCGTTTCCGAATCGCCTCTTTCCTCTCTTCCTCTGCATCTCGCTCCTCTTGTAGCTGTTGTAACCGCTCTTCCTCCTGGAGCAAATCGAGAATACGGTCACGTTCACGGTGCCGTCGTTCCCTTTCGGACGGGGGCAGAACATATATGGGAATGTAGTCTGGCTCTGGAGCAGTAGATGTGACGCTTGTCTCGGAATCTTGTAAGATTGGTTCTGAGATGTCGATGACAGGAAGGCCTTCCTCGTTTAGGAGCTACGTTCGAGAATCAGCTCTCTAACAATGGCATCCCTCAAGCTGTCGTACCTGGCCCTGCTCAATTCGTTGCATTTTGCCCTGATCTGCGCCATCTCCCAAAATCTCCTCGAACTTGTTGGACAGATTCTGCAGCTGATCAGGCGACAATTTCGCGCCCGGTGATGGGTCACCAGTTGCATGTCCCAGGGAGCTGAGTAGACTCTGCAAAGCTGAAAAGAGATATCCGTCTGAGTGGGTTAGTTAGGATGTGCTTTGATAGAGCTACCCAGTGCTCGGCTCGTGCTGAGGTCCTTGATGTTGCCCGCGTCGTTGGACATGGGGAAAGTTAGTGTAAAACAAAGATGTCGGGTGTTGCAAGTATATCTAACACTGCGAACGCAAGTTCTACTCCGAGTCTTCTGCCATTTGAGCAGAATCAGTTGTGCATGATCGATTGATCACGTGGGGTGCATGCACTGGCACGCTTGGCTTGAATTGAATCTTAATCTCAAGTCGAGCTGTATCGCACTCACCGTCATGGTCGTCACTCACGTCGATGCAGCAGCAGCAGCCCGCAAGAGAACCCGTAGGAGTCACGCAAGGAAGAAAGCAACCAATGGGAAGTCGGAGACAACTCCCAGAGAACAGATTGGCGAAGACGAAGACATGGGACTAGCTCCTCTGGTCCACGAACCCATCAAATCAAATCCTGACACCAAGGAAGACGATGAACTTATGATTGATATCGACCCCGGCTCTGTCCCCCAGCCCTCCGCTCCATCATTCCCCGTCCTCCCCGCTTCTGCCCTACGATCAACAACCCTTAAATCAGAGAGCAGACGGATCCCCATACCACCGCACCGAATGACACCCATAAAAAAGGACTGGATCAATATCTTCTCCCCTCTTACTGAGATCCTTGGGCTACAAGTACGGATGAATGTACAGCGGAGATGTGTGGAAATTCGGGTTTGCATTAGCCGCTCCTTCGTGTAACACACCCTAAGACTATCTTCAGACATCAAAACATACAAAAGATATCGGTGCCATACAAAAAGGAGCCGATTTCGTCAAGGCATATGCCCTAGGATTCGATGTAAATGTGAGCGATGCACACAGATCTTCCAAACTACCATCTAACGGTCTCCTCTCAAGGATGCCATCGCACTCCTCCGTCTGGACGACCTTTACCTCGACTCTTTTGAGATAAAAGACGTAAAGACACTCCACGGGGACCACTTGTCCCGCGCTATTGGTAAGCACTCGACAAAGCCCTTCAGCAAATTACCCATCCCGCCTCCAGGTCGAATAGCAGGACAGGACGGGAAGACGAAGTTCACCATCGAAAATACGAGCCGCACACGAATTGTCCTTGCAGACACGTTTGTTATTTTTCCAACGTATCTTCTCCGCGTTTATTGATGTCCTTGACCAGTAAAATTCATATCATGGGCTCTTTCCAAAACATCAAAGTTGCGAGAGATGCTATCGTTTCTCTCATCCTTGGTTCACCTCCTGGAAAGGTATACGCCGGGCTGAGGACCGTGAGCAGTCGGATGAAACAGCGGGCTCTGTGATCTACATACTGCACACATCTTCCACGATTTGTTTCTCCTTACACAACGAAAAAAATCATGATACAAATCTACAACAATCACACAAAGCAAAGTCTCTAGCAAATATACAACGGGAAAGGCTGTCCAGCAGTTTCGCAAAACAACCTTTTTCACTGTGGCAGATCAATCTTGTTCCCCTTGTTTTTATTTTTAGATGCCTCATACTGGTCAACGATAGTATGTTTGAGCATACTGCGCAAGTTGGTAAGCTCACGATGCAATCATGGTAGATAAACTTACCTTTCCCAGGCGGCATCGTCCACTGGAGGGCCCTGCCCATTACCAACCATCACCATTTTTCCATGACTCGGGATTCCCTCGACAATGACGAAGATCCAACCTGGACCTGGTGGGTAGATGTTACGGTTTGGCGGCCCATCAACTATGAGCGTCACCCCATCAACGGACAAAGCAGCCACCAGATACACTAGCCTGGAATTTGCGTGCACCGCGTGTGTGATGAAGCCAAGATCCATCAGTGCGACTAAGCGACACAAGTTAGCCGCTCGTGACTGTGCAATCCAAGGACGACTCACCCTTGATTGTTTGATTCCCTCCATTGGTTCCTGAAGGCATCTTGATGTTCATCTCAAAACGTTGCGCATAGGGTATGTTCTTGGGGACATCACCAGCGACTGGCCGTTCTGCATTCATGTAAGGTGGCCGAAACCGCTCCACTCTATACTCTGTCCCATACTTGATCTCACTCCTGTCCAGGTTTGGGTTGCTCCCCGCG
Organism: Paxillus involutus ATCC 200175; assembly: GCA_000827475.1. Classification (NCBI taxonomy): domain Eukaryota; kingdom Fungi; phylum Basidiomycota; class Agaricomycetes; order Boletales; family Paxillaceae; genus Paxillus; species Paxillus involutus. The sequence continues at coordinate 17,454 of KN819404.1, forward strand.
ACCAAGACATCCCCAGCAGGCGTCAACGTCGCGACTGAATGATACATGCGCGGTATCGAGCTTGACTTCATACCCGCTGACGAGAACCGTTGGCCAGGGGGTGCATAGGGCGTATACAGAACGGGCGTAAGGGCTGGGTTATCCGCGTTCGACTCCCCAACTTGGCTCTTGACGTTTCCATATCCGGAGATCCCAGATTTCGCACCGTTGACGATGAAGACTTGACCAGTTGGGAGTAAAACGGCATCAGGCATGTGCCTTGGTTCGGGGAGCTGCTCTACTTCCCAGCCGGCAGCGATTCCGGCTTCTGTCAGCGCAATCCTCGAGCATTGACTGGAAGCGGGATCCTGTGATGATATTTCGTATGCGGGCTTCGTGTCATCGATGACGGAGCCGCCGCAGACGAGGACTTCGGGGGTGTAGCTATCGGGAGTCAACGGAAGGAGCAACCCGACACCTGCCATGGGATATGTTACACGGAGGCCATTTGGAATTCGCGGAAGCCTTTGCTCTGTATTTGCCCTCCAGTCGTATATCATTGCGTCTCGATTAGCGGCTATGAACACCTTGTCATCTGGGAGAGCGAAAGCGATCGGAAACAGGTTGGCATTCAATGTATCGACCAAGAATGGCAGATATATTGGCAATCCTTTCGACCCGTGGATGGACTTGGGCGGCCAGTACTCCACAGTAGGATTGTTCACTGTTGCGTTGTTGATCCAGCCGCCTTTTTTGGACCCTCCAATGATCATTGCACTGCCATCAGATAGCCGGACGACAGTGTTGTACCACCTGGGACTTGCCATACGAATGCGATCATGGTTCTCGTTGACGTGACAGTCGGTGACGTTCGAGGACATGCAAGGATGGAAGAGGCGAATGGCTTGCAGTCCATCCACATCACCGAAGTCGGCGGCAGAGGTGAAGGTCTCGACGACGGGGTTTCCTCCGACATTCAGGAGTGTGCCGTTACTCAAGAAGGTTCCACCTGCACAGAAAGAATTCGACTGCATTTGCAAAGGCATGACGGCTTGCGTGTCAAGGTTATATAACGCAGCCCATGCAGGGTGACCCCCGACAGTTATAGGATTGTGCTCCACCTTGTCGATTATGAGGGCGTGGCTAGGAGATATGACAGCCAGTTGCATAGCGGAAACACCTGTGGATCCCTTCTGTACCAATGACCACTGGTCCTTGTGAAAACCGACGTTAGTCTGAGCATAGTCCGCCTGTCCGGTTGGCCGCGACTGTGGCAAATGAGCGTAATATCGACCTTTCGTTATCACTATAGCGTCGATGTCCGTTACTGAACCAATTCCGCTTTCCCCACCGCTTCCCGTGTTTTCGATAGCTAAGACGTGTTTTCCGTACGGAAGGTCGTACTTCCAGAACAACCGTTGTCGTTGGCGGTGAATATTGCTCCATGCGTTGATGTCGTCCACCCTTTGACCGTCGATGAAGACTGTGGCAACACCATGCTTACTATCTTGGGATCCGAACAACTCGACGCCAGTTCCTACAAAAGGAAAGGTTGCCCGAGCGCCAGGTTCGTCAGTCCACCGAGACGATCCTTCGATATAGGAGGTAAAGTAAGAATGTCTCCACAGACCCCGGTACTGTATCAGCGGGGAGGAGGAATCGTAACTTTTTGCGCCGGGCGGGACGTAAAACGGCCAAAAAGTCTTGGGTTCATCCGATCCCAGAGGTGTCTTGCCGTTCCAAGCTGACTCGCGAGCTTGAAGGTGTGGAAACAACAATGGAAAAATCCAGATCGTAATGGCGAGTTTCATCCTTGAGACAGGGTGGGGTAAATATGAGCACGTCGATACAGACGGTTGTGGGCTGCTCAACGCTCAGTACTCAGTGCTCACAAGAAGTTGAACACACCAATCACGCGTTAATATCACGTGACTTTGATCTTTTCCACCTTTCCGGTTTCCGACAGCCAAGTGCTTCAAAAATCAAATGGGACTTACTCAATGCTACAACTTGAATCACCCGAAGTGTTTGAACGTTGAAACGTTGACGTTAATCGAGATCAACACCTTTGCTTGGAACTATCCCACGTTCCTGTTAGAAATGCTACTGTAACAATCTATACTACGCATGACATGTCGTGACTTTGGTTGTTGGCAGATGAAACGAAAGTAAAAAATTACGAATGCAACGTTCAATTGATGTGGGAGACCGAGAAGCAAGTTTGAAGTTGAAGATTAGCCTATGCCGAATGTCCGTGCAAGACGAGGGTGGTCAATACGCTGTGATACTCCACCACTTGTACCACCCTATGATCGGACTTTGCCCTTGCCCTTTCCATTCATCCCGTTGTCCCTGATAGATGATAGGGCTCCACCAGTATCACAGGGCAACCGCTCCCATATCCGTATCGTAAAGTCATCCGAACAAGATACAAACATCCCTCCGTTGCGCGGGTTCCACGCAACCGAGTTCACACTGCCCGTACCATGACCTGGGAGGACTTCGAGGAGGACACCGGTATCCAGTTGCCAGACGTATACGTTGCGGTCTAGGCAGTTACATGAGTATAACGGTCCGAGACATGTGATGCGTACTCACCTTCACTACCACTGAGCACAAGGTTACCATCGATACCTCCAAAGCAACTTCGGATGACATGGTGGCCCTGGCGTTGCCCAGTAAACTTGCGCGCGAGCCGACCCTCGGTCAAGTCCCACAGATGTACTTCCTGATATGCACCCTGTCAGTACGTCAAGTAGAACGATTAGCGCGATGGCCCTCACATCCGGTGCGTGATTGATCAGCGCGAACTGGGAGTTTGCAGAAATTTTCACGCTAGTAAGCTCTCCATCCGTGGGAAGCGACCTGTAGACACCCCCTCAACGTGATGAACAGTAAGACCACCAAGGGAAAGACTCACAGCTCAACAGCCTTGGTCTTTAGATCATATACGATCATCCTATTATCCGACGGTCGCGTCCCGCCCACCGCAGTGCTGTTCTCGGTAGTTGCCGGGGGTGGTGTTGGCTCCGCAACTCCATCTGCTGTCGTCGGCGTTGCGACATATCCCACACCGATTGTGACAAGCCGTTTCATGTCAGGAGCTACAGCCATATCGGTGACCCGAATGGGTACACCAGTCCAATCATCCCGAAGCTTCCCAGCCATGTCCTGGGGAACAAGTTAGACAACCCAGAAATGTTGCATGCGGACAAATTATACCCATGAAGAAATCTTGCGATCCAGACTTGCCGACATGAATCCCGAACCATCTGGTAGCCATACAAGTGCGGATACAGTCTCCGAATGAGAGTCGACAGTGTGTATACACTTCCCGGTCTATCGAGACTTGGTGAATGCACTGTATGTTTAGAGGAAGGCGATTCGCTGACCTTGGTATCCCACAGTGATATCAAATTCTCCGCAGAGGTTGCCAGGATCGAGTCATCAAGCGACCATGCAACTGCGCCCACAGGGAACGGGTGCTCCCGGAGTGTGAACTCCACCACACATTCACGAGAGGAAGGTTCAGCATCAGACTATATATTTGGACAGAGTATCGATGAGCATCTCAGTCCAGACCCTCGTCTGGCGATGAAAGACTTACGCCGATTCGCCAAATTATGGCTGTCCTGTCTTTGCTTGCGCTAGCTAAGCGTAAGCCATCGTGACTCCAGGCCACGTTCCACACCTCGTCCGTGTGCACGTCAAGAATGGTTGTTGTTACGCGAGGGAAACCCTCTCTGTCACAGTGATGGTCGGAAAATAACGAAAAAGAAGCGGCGTTCATCGGCGTGTTATGATATAAGCAACGTTGCCTTTGATAATGCCTTGATTGTGTTAGGAGAGTTGCGAATCGCCGTGAGGGGATCATGGTGGTAGAGGGTATAAAGTCTGCACCGCAGAAATCAATACACTGATGTAACAAAGGCCTGCAATGGGTCCTGAGAGCTCACCTTGCAGATCAGAAAGTAGTGCTTGTCGAGACGTCCCCGATGCTCCATCCCAGGATGCCCGTCGCCGCAAATCATCAGGGTCCGAACACATAATCAGACTAGCAGACAGAAATAGTAAATATGCCTCAGTACAAACGTATCCACTAGATACCAACCTTGATAAGGCGTGCAATTGTTCTGGATTTGCACTAAGAGGGGCCAACTCGTTACGTAGAACCTGGAGAGCAAGAGTAGTTTTCCGTGCCTCGAGGAGCTCGAGATATTTCTGCCTCCCAATGAGAAAGCGGGCCTCCTAAAATAGACGTGTCAGAGTCATCAAGTTCCGTGATAGAAATGTGTTGATTTCACCCAAAGGGCCTCCTCGTCTACGACAGCAAGTTGCGAGAGTAACGATTCTGCGTTTGCCCAATCTGCGCTGAGGACATACTGACGGAACTCTGTGACCTCTGTTGCCTCCAGTGAGTAACCAGACTCTGCTTCGAGAGTGGCAGCAGATTCACTGTGATGATTTCATTTTTGGGCGATAAGACGGAGAAGACACTAGTTGACTCACATATAGCCCACATCTCGTAGACTCTGCATGACCAGTCTCACAAATTCTTCTCTGTCCACATAAGGGTCGTCGTATAAGGTCGTGCCTGGCAGTGACACACGCGCTATAGAAGAGATGTGCTTGGAATTGCCGTTGCCGATTGATGAGGAGCCGTTCATGGAGCTATTAGTCTTGGATATTGTGAACCCATTTCCATTGGTAAAACCATTGGAGGGGCCAGCTTTATCCAAGGTGAGCGATGACGGGCCTGCCTCCGAGACGGAATCGATGGACACCGATGACGCTGAGGCTTGTTCTGGATGTAATATATGCATTCTGTGCGCAGGGGATTCTGGCACGTAGAAACTGCGGTCGATGGTTGTAAGAGAAGTGGAAGTGGAGGCGTCAGTGCTTGCACTGTGTAGCCTTTGTCTCTTGTAAGCTCTCGGTGAGTCTGTTGAGAACGACATATGTACAGCGGAGGGAGAGCAGCTTAAGTATGCAAAAGTAAGCAGCAAAACAAAATGAGGCCGCACCTGATGAACCAGTGGGGGGTGCGTCACCCTCGGAGTCCTCTACGAGGGAGCGGGGACGTGTAGAAGGAACCAAGGAGCTGGGTGATTGTACTTGCAGGTTAAGTGGGGTTGACACAGATGAGATCTGGCTGGGTTCGGTAGTGGATTCCAGCCTTGCAGACGGCTCTTGGTGTGTAGGACGATTGTCCTTAGCAGTGTTCAGGTCAGTAATTGGATAATCAATGGCGACTAGTTGGTTGTTCTGTTCGTCGGGTGGACATGCAACACCTCGATAGTCGCTACTGAGACTCTGTGAGGCTTATTGTCACTAGATAATGAGGGTTAATGGTGGTAAAGGCTTCTGGTCTGCCAGTGCTGGCAGAACTTGAGTAGCCCAGACCAGGGTCCCAGAAAGGAGAGCGACCCCCCTTGATTGGGGTTTCAAACGTTCACAAAGCTTCAAGCATGTCTTATTATACTTGAGATACAATTTCACGTCCATCGTCCATCACGGATGACGGATGACCAGTGACCCTGGTCAAGGGACAGACTTTGGTTTATCTTATTTTTTCTTGCTCCGATGGAACACGTTTCACCACCGTGTATCAGGACGTATCATCAGATCACATTGGTCAACGGGAGGAGTGCTACTTATCGATTGGCATGGTCCTACATACATAGGTCCGCGACTATATGTACACGTGTGTTTAATACCAAACAGGCAAGCTTGTCACTTGTAGCTAGAATCAAGTTCCACCACACATGTCAAGTTTCACTGCAGGCTCGTGGTGTGGGCTGCTCGAGCTCCATTCAAGCTCAAGCTCCGTTTACTGTACCCCCTGATAACCGCCCGAGACATGAAAATCAAGATGTCAAGCATTGCAAGTAGGTATATACGCCAGTTCCTGACTTGGCAGTCATTCAAGTCACAAGACATACTTGGGAACCAGCTAAGCGGCAATCAATATCACCCAGGTTGTTCAACACCATGGAAGCTCATGTGCACTGCTCAATGTCCAACGTCCAAGTTAACTTGTGGCTTCACTTATTTCACAAGCTAGCCTACTCGTATAGTAGCACATTGTAATCGATATTTCCTGTGAGTGTGAAATCGAACAACCTTCCTAAGTACAGTGAAACATACTATGCCAAGTATTGTCAACAAGATGGTCAATGTCGGGGCTTTGTTGTGTGCGATAGCGATAGATAACGGATGTATGGTGCAAAGTTGCAGTAATGATATGAATTCCGTAAGTTTTTGTAGCTGATATATAGATGCTGGTACGCAGGCATGGAATAGAAGAGTATGAAGGTGATGCTGATATTTTGTGTGCAATGCAAAGAGAAACAGAGAGAAACAATGCGGAAGTGAATTGAGTTGAGTCGATTACAGACATGGGCAAAGTCCGCGGTTAGTGTCCTCGGACGTGATGTTTTTTTTGGACGTAGTCGCAGATACCTTATGCAGCTACTAGAGTGGTTCTAACATGATTGCGTGGGATGTCGAAAGAGACATGCAATCGGCAGGTGCACAATGGTTGATGCTACCAATGACCACCTGAGACGCGTTCGCGTTCCTTCAGACCGCTGCGTCCGTTGCCGTAACCAGGAGCATCTCGCGACGACCCGCGACCCTGGAGTTCGTGTGTGCGGTAGCGCCCGCGCCGTTGATTGACGTGGCTAGCAGGGCCCGCAATCAATGCAGGATCTTCAAACTCCTCCATCGAAACTATCATCTTGGGAAGAGGTGAGCTGTTGCGACGAACAGCTGGGCGGCCCCTGGACATAGGTTCACGCGACCAATCAAATACCTGCTCGACGCTGCTCCGAAGCCCTTGGCGCATTCGTGAGTGCGAACGAGAGCGAGAGTGTGAATGCCGTGATGTTTCCGGTTCACGGCGTCGACCGCGAGGCGTTGCTTCTAGAGCAGAACGCAGGCCAGACATGGCTAACAAGGAAGCGATTTTTGGGGTTGGAGGGGACGGCTGAGAGTCAAGATCAACGGAGTTGGCCGAAGAAGGATGGGGTGGTGATCGCTGAGGGGAGCTGATCTGCAGCAGGGAAAAGTACGCGGGCAGACTCGCACGGTTGCGGGTCCTTTTGGTCTTGGATGTAATGGTCAATTTGTTTTTCTCCCGCGCTCGCACGGAGGAGGCCTGTTCATGACAACTTTGAGGTGGAGCTTCGTGGGCAAATTCGACATCATCTTCGATGGAGGAAGGAACTTGTCCGGAGGAGGAACCCGAAGAAGTGCGGCGGTGCAAAAGGGGGATCAAAGAGCGGTGGTTGGTCGCGGACGGTCGGCGGGTATACATCAAACCTGAAACTTTTGAAGAATGATGTGGGCCGAGAGAGCGCATTGAAGCATCGATACCAGTCTCCACGCTATCGCCTTCATACCCAAAATCTTCGTCGATTCCGACAGCGGGTTCATCGTCTTCGGCGTCGGTAAAGACGGACCAGGAAGCGGAGGACGTGGAAGAAGACGAAGTGGAGTACCTGACACGCTTCTGAAAGGTGCTCAACGCAGTGCCGAGAGCAGAAGGTAGGAGGGCAGGTACTTCGCCGCCCATAGTGTAGTCAAGGTAGGGAGAAGAAAGGGCACTGCTGGCGGAGGAGATGGAAGGGGAGTTGTAAGCGTCCCGGGACTCGCACTCGTCACTGCAGTAGGCACGACTTTTGAAAGTTAGGAACGAGAATTCAGGGCTTTGGGATAAATACCAACCTGTCGGAGAGGTGCTTTGAGCATGTGAGACAGATCTCCTCAAACATGAGGATGATTGAGTAAGAAAGGAAGTTGGGGAGGAGGGGAGGAGAATACCGTCGAGGACGAAGACGAGGACGAGGACTTGAAAGGGATAATGGGACGGTTGAAAGAAGGGACGCAGCACTGGCTCGGGACCTTAAATATGGGGACTCGTCGGCACAGGAGGAATGGAAATTTCATGAATCGGTGTAAATTAGAAAAGGAAATGAGTCAAAAGAGGACAAGACCCAAGTCAAAGTCACATGTGACTCAGCGAAAAGGAACGAAAACCATAATATTTGGAGAATATTGCGTCACGCCGTATAAGTGCTATGCTAACCCATCTAATCTAACCGAACACGGCTACGCTAAGACTATGTATTTGCTACATAAATACATGATTCTTTTTTCTCAGGAAATGTACATTATTTTTCGGTGAGTAGAAAACTTTGCATCGCGTCACGTACTTGGCCAAAGGTGTCAATAGGTCACCCGCCTTTCATTCACAGACTGAGACTGTGCTATGTGATGCAGGTCGCACGTTTGATTGCGTGACTGACTGTGCAGGTTACTAGTCACGTGTGAGTACTAGGAGGCACGAGTCCCGAGTGTTGTGCACACCGCCCAGCCTATCTTCCACGTTGTTCCACATATCGTACGCAACCAGCCACGCACGTCTGACGAACTTGAAGTTCTCGACCTCCTTTCCCACCCGCATAGTAGCGCGGCTACATTCAAGTGGTTCGTTCCGGTTTTCCCCTAGCGTGACAATTACCGCACAAGTCGTCATTCAGTAGTCATTCCAGCCCCTAGTTCTCTCAAAACTTGGTGGGTGTTCGCGTCAATCATCACCAATATTGAGCGCATTTTTCAATAATTATGTACGCTCACCATCATTGATGAACGTTGCAGCGCAATTGCAACGTTCATCGCATCAAACAATATTTGTGGCATATTCTGTCCACCCTGAGTGCGCCCTCCACGTCATCGAATTCGAGGATGGTGCACAAAAGTTCCGAAATGTACCTGCAAATTTTATGTAATATAACCCCTTCCGCCGCCGTGTCCCTTAAATATCCTACTTATAATATTTATTCTAGTGCCTTCCCTGGCCAATATTAGACAGACAGGTCCACAAGAGGACCACCGCAGTTGAAGCACTGGGTCTGCTCTGAGGACCTCACTTTTGCGGCGAACGCAAATCAATACGCGAACTCACGAACAAGGTCATCGAATAACAATCAGTGGGGAAGTAGAATAGCGGTCCCAGTTCAGATCAGCGCCTCCAACTACTCTAATGTACCAAGTCCAAGTCGAAACCGTCGTCATGACCTTGCAACGCGGGAAGTTGGCTATCACAATTGCCATCAGAAGGCTCTTAAAGAGCACTCGGCGGTAACAACGTCGATGAGGAGGTGGCGTTAGGGTTCCCGGGTAGTTCTCCGTTTCCCGGAGCAGTGGATCCATCCCCACCAGCTGGTATACCAGTGGTCCCACCGCCTTCTGCATGTGTCAAAACTTCTGTTCTCGTGTAGGCTTGTAGGCCAGAAGTGCGGGAGCTACTACGAGGCGGTGGGACCACCTGGTCGGAGTTTTCCACAATGTTCTCTGCAGCGGCGCCATTACCAAGCGTAGCCCGGGGCAATGGCGGAGGGCTAGATGATGAAGACGTTGTCTCTCCCGGAGACGGTAGAGGCTTGTCCAGCTTGACGCTATCTTTCCTGGACAAAAGCCCCTTGATGCGCTCGTTTGGGCTAGCAGCTGCCCGAAGATTGCTAAGCGCAGACTTACGAGGCACCGATTTCTCAGCCACGAGAGTCTCGAGCATATTGGTCGGAGCGCCAACATTCCTTAGCACCGAGAGTTTCTGCTGCAGGAATTGAGCATCCACCATCATCCTTTTCAGAAAATGGAATCATCAGATATGGTACGTTCATTGAAACCTTGGCCAATTTAACACACCTGTCCTTCGCTTCTTGACTTTGCAACTCGATTTTAGTGTACTCTTCGGAGAGACGGTGATTGATCGCAGCGAAAACTTGGGACATCACATACTGTGCAGCAGTATCCACGTTCGTTAGAAGACACAAACTAGCTGTGCAATGGACGAACCTCCACGACGGGCGCAGACAAGTATCGAGAAAGAACTTTATGCAGCGTAACAGTCTCCTTCACTAAAAGCTCCATGTAATCATTGACACCATCCCCTTGCTTTGTTATTTCCCAATTCACAGTCTGCGGATGGGGCACCGAGTTATAGCTGACCCTGACGTTAGTAGATAGCATGAAACTTACCTGCAATGACTTGACATGTGCGCTGATTCTGTCACCCATAATAGCAATTAGCTTTGAATGAATTTCATTCTGGTGCTCTTGAAAGTCCTTTTACCAGGAACGGTAATAATTAGACTCATGCCCCAAATCAGATCAACACGGATACGCACCCGCTTCAGTTTATCAAATTCAATGAGCATCACCGCTTGGTTTGGACTAAGATGGCGCCGGAATGTCTCCCGTACGTACGGGATGAGGACCACCATGATGGACAGTGACTGAGAGGCAAGGGCTAGATCGAGAATTAAGGTTCATGTCTTACTCAACGTCAGGTGTCAATGGAATAAAAGAAGCCACTGACCAAGGTGTTTCGCCGTTATGTTCCTCAGGCCAGCCGACCGCATGGCACCTGCCCCCAAAACCACTTGGCAGGTCCTAGAGTTGAATGCCTTGAGGAATTCAATAACTCGGCTCATCGTATCAGTGTTTAGCGTCGATAGATTTACCACCACCTTGAGGTAATCTAGTAAGAGATCAAGGACCGCGCCTGTGGCTGAGACGCAGAAGTAGGGTCGCCCTTCGATGCGAATGTACTTGGTTGACGAACCAGACGAGCCGTTCGGCTTGCCAGGAGTGGGCGAAGATGGTGCGTTTTCGTTCATCGAAGGGGAGCGGTTGCCTCCTATGATGAGGGCAGGGGGATCACGAACGGCAGAGTCAACCAACACGTCAGCCGTATGCTGGAGGGCTGGAGGGATCTCCATTTGATTCCATTGTTCATCCTCAACAAGCTTTGCAGACTGATTGATCCGTGCTTGGTGGAATGCTTGCAGGAATAATTTGGCCTTGTGGACAAAAGAAGCCAATCAAGGGGCATGCGATCGTCAGTACAATAGGCAAACACACGGATCTCAAACAAGGTCCGAAACCTACCTGACCGAGTATTACGCCTCTCAGACCCATGATCATACGCCGGCATATTACTTCGCACTTGATCACGAAGCTCCACGATTCGTTAAAGATCCCGAGGAAGCTAGGCAAATCTAGCTGGGCATGCTGCTCGGATCGGTAGCCGATAACTTTAGCTACTAGTTTGTTTGAGAGATCGGCCGCTGACGATAGGATGTCCGACAGTTCCTCCTGTAGAGATGGGAGGTCTAGTGATGAAATTGGGGCTCTTGTGCAGCGGAAATCAATGAAAGCGAGATTAGAAATGCACATGGAAGATAGACCGCCACCTCACTGTTGACTCTCTAGTACGTTGATGAGAATGCCGTTCTGAATCTGAAGGCCTTCGATGCCATTCATAAGACTCTTGTGCACCTGTAACATGATTGTCAAGAATTCCGCGTGTGTCTTCGAACGTAAGAGACTGGGAAGACCACTGGAATCATGTGAGCTTCCAAAGGCACACCATCCAGACGTGCGCTACCTGCCTCGTGACGCCTTTCGGGCTCTTGTCTTCTTCGTCTGGGTCGAACGACGGCAGATGCTGGATCGAAGCCTTTAATTTCTGGAACCTTGCTAATAAGAGGGACGTCCCACTCACACGTTTGATAATCCCTCTGACTTCCTTTGTGACCACTTCCCGCCATGATACGGTAGCTTCCCGAATACCTTTCGTACGCAAAAGACCTTGAAGTAATGGGCGCAAACGATCTTTCAAGGTCAGATTCATGTTGTTGGCGGGTTCAGAGCACTCCAAGTCGGCGTTCACGCGGTCAAGTAAGTCAAGCTTGAGCGCGTTCACAAGATCCGTTGTCAATGAAGATGTTATCTCCATGGTCAAGGCTCGAAGATGTGAAGGGAGGGAGGCGAAGGCATTCAAGGAGGACAATGGTACTGAGGATCCAGCAGACTTCTTCCTTCCACCCTCAGAGGCCAAAGGCGGGGTTTCAGGAGTTGGGGGGAGTGGAGACAGCGCTCCGTTGGTGCGATGGGTCGAAGGTCGTCGAACGGGAGGTACAGGAGGCACAGGAACACCCACGGAAGATGGCTCCCAGAGTGTCTCGATGCTGTTGATGATATCCAATGCCTCACCCCACTGTCCTGCGCCCACCAACCCCTTGGCCACACCTGTCATTTCGACAACGGCTCCAAGCTCCCTGGCTCCCTCACTAACAGCAGCGACATTCAGCAGTCTGCTTTCCTTCCTGACGATCTCCAGTCCACGCTTCGCGCCCTTCTCGTCGACGTCTTTTAAGAGTCCGCGGAGTTTAGATATGCGATCTAAACATTCTTCCGACTCTATCTGTAGGTCTTGTAGGTTCGTCAGGGCGGCGAAGAATGACGTCGACCGGAGGGAAATTTCCCGGACAAGATGTTGTTCGATGGTATCTGCATGATGGGAGAGCTTCTCTAGTAAAGGCAGCGAATATGAGAGGGAAGATGGGTCCAAGGCTTCCTCGTCACTTTCTCTTCGTTCCGTGACGGCGTCGAAAGTGCAGGAATTGCCCAAATCAAACTCGGCCTCGAAGAATACGCTAGGTACGGTATTCAACGGGGTCAACAGCTTGTGGATTCGGGGTGTCCGAGGAGTGAACGCTATCTCTGAAGATGCACGCGGTGTAGAAGGCCCGTCTAGATGGGCGTGGCCGTCAAGGATCAGTTGCGTGTTTTGGACAAATTTATCCCATTCTGGGGCGATTGCACGCAAGTATGAGTCAAAGTCTTTGCGTTTGATTCGTGGCAACTCTGCCGGAAGAACAGAAGGGAGCGAGGAATGTGCCTTTGGAGGAGCCTGTCGCTTATGTGGGTTATTTAGGACGTTGGAAATAGCTGTAGGCCCCTCAGTTGCGGAAGAAGAACACTGGGAAACGTTACGTTGCGACTCACCATTGAAACCTTGCGTTGAGCTGCTCCACTCCTGGGGCAAAGCACCAAGGGGAAGGTTGAATGAGGAAGCATTCGGGATATCAACGCGCGGGGCGACAGCGAAATAGTCGCCTCCATGACCCTCGGTTGTCTCAGAAATGCTACCAGGACCCCTTAGGCGCGAGGGAGCGTCCCAGTTGAACCTGAATGGACGAGGGGCTGATTGAGAAAGGTCCGGAAGAGGGCCGACAGGTGATCCTGGTCTGGAAGGACTTGAAGAATACTCTGACATACGTTTGCTTGTCAGGTTCACGACAGTGTACTCTGGCGGCTGCGGCTGCACCACGAAGTAGAGTTTCGTCCAAGCGATGACCTGGTGCTGGAAACCAGAGCTCTGAGGATAGTGCTTCTGACTGCCTTGATCGATGTGTTAGTAGTGCAGGTATTCTGGTTTCCGTCAAACGAGAGGAACGATGGTCAATGGGCCAGCGTTTTTCCAAGAATGTCCTTTTATAGGTTATTTCTCAACAAAACGACAATATTTTACCCCGTAAAACACCTCGATAAGGCAGTTTCTGCTCGAATTCACTCTTGACCTGAAAGGAGACGAGGAGTTGGATATAGGCTCATGGCTTCCACTCTGACATTGCCCGCTCCGGTGCAAAGGTTCTTCGCTCTTTTCCCTTTGCATACTTACCCCCCAGTCCCAGTTCCCGTCAGGTTTCCCCTTGTCAAACCGACTCTCTGGATAGCCCCTCCAAGAAACCTGGCCCATCTCGACCCAACCTCGTCTTCCGACCTCCTTAGTGCAGATGCCGAGTGTCTGAAATGGCAGGCCTATATCGCCCTCCGAGGGCTCTCGGACATTGCTATACGGTGGGATGTATCCCCAGAAGGCGGGCTTGACGGGCGGCTGCCCAACTTGCATGTTCCTGCCTCCGGGGACAGCCAGACCCAGCTTCTGCCATCACACGGCATCCCTGCATGGGTGGACGGCCGCGTCCCAGGTCCAGTTGACGCATTAGAGGGGTATAAAGACGAGCAGGCGAGAGATGAGAGCCATGCTTGGGTCTCCCTTCTTGAAGGCACCGTGCATGCTGCTTTGGTGTGTTCATCTCGTGTATGTTTAACTGTTGCTAACCACTTTCGATTCCAGTCATTGTCGCAGCCTCCACCATCATTCTTGTCCACGTTATTTCAGTCAGATAGCAAGAGAGCACGTTCGATAGAAGCTATTCTGAGTCCTCCACCCGCACCTCTTACAGGGTTTAGCTCGTTGTTTCCTTCCTTTGGGACGAACGTCACGTTATCCGCTGTTCAGACTCGGTATGCTGAAGCCATAGCATCCCTTTCGGAGCGGCTTGGTACAGACAGATGGTTCCTTGCCTCAGAGTAAGACGCGTTTACCTAGGTGTTTGGTTTCCCTCCTTACCGCCACTCCATACAGAAACCCGACCGCACTTGATGCGCTCATATTCGCTTACCTCCATTGCATCCTACACAGTAGAGATACCACACGGATAGAAGTCACTCGTCGCGTCAATCTCGTCGCCTGGGAGCGTAGAATAAGGGCGCAAGTCCAAGCCACCTTCTGCGTTGCTTTGCAATCATCGTAACGAAATGGTATATTATAGGTGTTCGAGGGTACGAGCAGTGATGTAAATCGTCTAAAGCTAGATAGTTTTCGGTGGATTTGCATCCAGCGGAGTCGTCAATCCATTTCAGTCTAGATGCTTCCCGTTGCCGTTGCCGTTGCCGTTGAGGATGCCGTGTCCATTCGACTTGTCCTTGACAGGCTTCGCGATGAATCGCTTGCGAAGTGCACCAACCATTTTCGTGAACCTTGTTCGTGTCGGGTCCGCAAATCAGTGTTACGGCCCAAGCCAGGCATTCATGAAGACCTCACCAAAACCAGTTCAGACCCTGGAGCATAATATTGCTCGCTCCGTAAACCACGATGTAGACCAAAGGAAGATGATCGTAAACGGCATTCAAGGTAACGAAAAAGTCATATGACTGCAAAGTTTACCAGCCAGTCAGCAAGATTTTCAAGGAGCTCCCGCATAAAAGCTTTAATCGATTTTCGTGAAACCCAAACGAGCTTACCATCATACCACCCCAAATCAGGCGGACACAAAAGAAAACACTCAGTAAGGCAAAGCCATTAATTAGCTGCAATGTAGATCCGGTCTTGCCCGTCTTGTCCAGAAACCTGTTCCGGAGATTGAGCCTCACGGAATGTCGTTTTGGGTGGAACGTACCAGTGAATGTCGAGGAAGATAGTGCTCCTGGTGTGATATCAATACACAAACATGAAGTTTCGCGCAGAGCACATACACTTCCCAAAGCAGAAAACGCACGGCATAGTACTGGAGAAATGGTCGCTGTAGATAGTGTGAGAGAACTCGCAGGAACGTCAGGCAGTCACCTACTGTCCCGAGCACGAAGATAGTAAGACACGCAACACCTGAAGATCATCTGAGTATAATACGGAACAACTTGCACGATGACTTACCGTGAATCACAAATCCGATCTCAGTAAAATGGATGATGGACTCGAGTGCATCCCACGTGAAATACCTGAGCGTCCATGGGCGTTAGTTCAGAATTAGTTCACAGATGGCACTTACCCAATGGCGATCGCAGTCAGGAAACCAGCATCTCGATGTGACCCAAACGCGCGGTCCTCGTCTAGGCTCTTCTCATCCAGGCATCGCAACGCTAGTGCGACGACGACGAGCGCGTGGACTAGGGAAACTACATGCGCGTCCCTATAAACATTGCAGTCAGTTCAGAGCATGACCAACGTGCCAGAAGCCAATTCTACCAATTCCTCTGCGTCTTTGCGTTGGCTTTACCATATGATACTGGAAAGAGCACCTTGCTCACAACAGGTGATAAGCTGATGTGCACAGTTGTGAAGAATAGCCATGCAACGACAACTATGTCGGCGAAGTCGGGCAATGCTCGTAGACCATATGTTGTTGCAAGTGGACGCGCCAGGTCGCGTATGTTCTGTCGAATTTCTGGGATCATGACGGGAGTCTGGTGAAGAACGCGTCACAGTGGAGGGAGTACTTAAGCCTTGAAGGCGGCAAGAGCAAACACAAGGCGGTCTCAGAAGCGACAGTGTCTTGAGAACAAGGACGAAAAGCTTAGCGTCGCTAGATTGCTGGCACTAGCACGACTTGACAAATTCCTTATGTTACAAGCCACAGTCAACACTTTGCACACCGATGAATCAGGCAAAGCCACATCATGCCCGACAGACAAAGCTCAAGACTAATTCTTCCCAAACATGATGCCAGACATTGCATAGTTGCACATCCTTCCCTGTCAAAGATAAAGACAAATAAACACTAAAGTATGCAGAAAGACGACAATGGCGATTTATGACTTAAAAAAATCAAAACCAAAAGTGAAGGACACAAGGGAGAAAATATACTAAAACCTTGAACTGAATCCATGAGAATGACAGGGAAAGAATAGCAGCAAAAAAAGAAAACGAAAAACGAAAAATGAAAGCAATATGTATGTGTCAGGCGATTGGGGTTGTGAATTTGGGGTAGGAGGGGAACTTTGAGCACGGTACATGCAGCAAGGCAAGAAGCATCGTCCAATACTTTGGTGTTCACGGTAGGCGAGAGGGTGTATGCTAATAGAGATAACGAGCGTGAGTC
The DNA here is from genome assembly GCA_000827475.1 of Paxillus involutus ATCC 200175. Lineage (NCBI taxonomy): Eukaryota > Fungi > Basidiomycota > Agaricomycetes > Boletales > Paxillaceae > Paxillus > Paxillus involutus. The sequence goes on from KN819404.1 coordinate 33,950, forward strand.
TTGTTTGCAGGATGTGGATACGCTGTAGGAGTTGCCTTGAAAAACGGGGGAAGCGCTGTGACATCTCCGATTTCTTTTGAATGGGCAGAGGGTATGATGCAGAGAGGAGGGTATGGCGAGGGGTAGGCATCACATTACAACGCAATTGCAACCAGTTTGTGGTGGTGCGTATGGATCCTCGCCTTTGCCAACGGGTCCCCAGACTGACGGTACCTGAGCGTTGTGAGATGAGCATTTCATTCGTTCACACGACGGAGCGAGACGCGATGTGAGCACCGGGTGGAGAGGATACACGTACTAAGTGGTCTTTCGTCGTTTTGCAATAACGAATCAAACTTGTGGAAGTGAGTGGGAGTGAACTCTGTTTGCTGTAAGAAAGGACGATACCTTGCACTCGCCTCACTGACTCTCATACGTGGCCGTGCCAGATCCTCGCGCAATCGTTGGTTGTGTTCTGTGAGCCGGCGGAGCTTGAGCTCAGACATTGACTGTTTGTGTGGACGAGCGTTCATTGTGGAAGATGTAGAAAAATGAGGGCGCGAGTGGTACAGAGGCGAATGAAAGAGAAAAGAAGGCGAGACCCGCTGAATCTAGCTAATTGTTGGGAGAAAAGTTAGTTGTGATGAGGAGGAAACAGAACAGGAGATGTTGAACAGACCTGCCCACTGCCAAGATGTTGTTTACTGGCGGGGAAAGAGGAGAAGTGGGAATTGTATTTGTCGGACTTTGAATTGCCCTACCTTAGCCAAGTCCAAACCGAGCCCAAGCGTTAGCCTATCACCAAGCATATCACCATGGTCCGCCAGTATGGCTTTCAACCACGCAAGACCACCCAGAGAGGGTATTCAAGCATCTCCCTTGCCCCCAGGTCACGTCAGCTGGCATTTTCTTCAGTTCCACTTCAAAAGTCACCTCTGATCATCTCTACAGCCCCCAACCTCACTGCGCCCAAACAGACTCGGAAGGTTCGGCACCGACACCTTCACTCTCCACATTATACTTTCCGCCTCTCCGACAAATCACCATCTGCCGGACGGCCCACCCCATACGATGTCCCCCATGTATCCCACAACTTGTACGACGACGACGGTAACCTGGATGTACAAGATCACTCCGACGAGGATCCAAACTGGGACGAGGAAACTACTTTGATTGCACTTCTGGACGAGTAAAGCTGACACAAGTCATCATGGTGTCGCCTTACCCAATCTCTTCACAGTCATGACCACCCTGAACATGACGACAAAACCACCCTTGTCGACCGTCTCGGTCCAGCGTTCGCTGCTCATCCCCAGGTCCGAAACGGATATTACAAGCAGACTTTCATTCCGGTCATCCAACGCGCCAAGCAAGTCCACGACGCTATCGACCAGGACATCCTTATCCGTCGCTTCCAAGGCCTTTCCCTATTCGATGAGAACTCCAGGCATTTTGAAGACACTGCTCGACGCGAGTACGATGCAGTACACACTACTTATACTGATGCGAAGGCTTGTCGACCGTGTCCTGCTTTCTCTGACTTTAACCTTGTTCTCACTGTCATAGAAATCCCTCGAGGCCCTTTTCGTCAACTTGGAGGACTTGATCGGAGAAAGTGATGTCCTTTTCCAGGACTTCAAGGCCAGGATGGATAAATATGGTAGCACCAACTTTTGGTCGTCCGCTGCCCCACCTAACCCAACGTCACCTCTTAGTCCACCACCTACGACAATGCGCTGACCAAGTACCGGGTGATGTCGAACGTCTAATATCCAAGCTTGACAAAAAGGCGAATCAGCTCGGGGTCGAGGATCATGCAAAGGCCAAGGAGAAGTTCCTTCGAGGCATCCTGGAGAAATATTAACGACGTGGAAGCCTCATTTCACTTATTGTATGCGCCTGATCCGGTTCTGTCCCTGTGCATATATATATGCAAGACTTTGTTGTAATGGCACTGCACTATTCTGTTCGCCTCACTGTTCTTACCCAGGCATCCGATGTGATTCTTGTTCGTTGGCAACATGTTTTGATGTCGGAGGAAAATGCGACGTGGGTGTGAGTAGGTTGTGCTAGTACAGGAGTTCTGTGATATCACGCCGTGCGCGTCTGAATACTCGAAATCGAGAGCCAATAAATCTGTGAGAAATAGAAATTTGGCACAGACGCCTTAAGGTCTCGCCGCCACCGCCATCACCAAGTCCGCTTACATACCTTCCCGTCATAGCACCTCGTTCAAGGCTTTCCCCCGAGACTCATATCCGCATTTTGATACACTTGTCGTCACACCAACGTTCAGCGGTGAGTTGGCGAAACTTTCGACGAAAAAGCCTATCTCTGACACGTATCTCACGGTCTCTCACTGTATCTTCCTACTGTCAAACTTAAAGCTGCGACTTCACTCCGTGCAAACGTTCTTTCCTTCCCTGTTGTCTCCTTCCCCATTGTCTCCATCCACCGTCTTTCATTATGAGTAGCCGAGGCGGCAGGCAGTCAATGTCGGAGTTGCGGTATCGTCGTCTCCTGGAGCACAATCAGCGCCTACGAGAAGATTTGGCGCGGCCGAGGATTCGTGTTAGTGAAGCCAGTGCGAGGTCAGTACTTCAATGCCTAGTCACTATCTTGAGACACCAAACACTGACTCGAGTGTGCAGTTTGATTAGACATTGTAAAACGACCAAAGACCACCTTGTCCGTGACACTGACATCTTCTCTAACCCTTGGCGGGGGTGCTAATTCCGATCGCAGGTTCCATCTGTGTGGGGCCCGGTGCAGAAAGCTGAAGACCCTTACGCACCCCAAGGCTCTCGTGGGCCCACCTGCTGCAGTATACAATAGTTGTCATTCAGCAAGAATTTCCTGATGGTTTATGTTTATACATGTCAATTTCCAAATCACTTGCACTCCACTACACTCGTGGAAGTTCTTATACCATTGCACTGTAATACACTCACTGCTTTCGTTGTGATCTTCTGGGTGCCTTTCCTCTTTCTTCCCATGTACATCATAGAGTCATACACCAGGTTTGTTCAAGCTAGATCTGGTTGTAACAACCTTGGCTCATAGCTTGTCAATGTACAGCGAAGCTTGAAAGCTTGAACCTTGGTACAGGACACATGCACAAGAGACTGTCTACATCTGGTATGCTTCCATGGGATAGCAATTTAGACTCGTTCTAGGAATTTCTTGATGCTTATTTCGTCCAGCGCACCAATGAAGTGGTCAACCGGTTTGCCGTCTTTAAAGGCCATGACCGTTGGCAATGACCGGATCTGTGAAATGTGTCATGAGACACAACAGCAACCTTGGATGAATGCCGACTGACATGATACTTCTGCGCGAGTTCGAATTCTTTGTCGGTATCAATGGTCACCAGGTCAAGCGAGCGGCCACTCCCGGCCTTGATTGTGGAATTTCCAGACAGTTTTTCTAGGATTGGCGAAATAAGCTTGCAGGGATTGCACCAGCTGACGGAGACCGAAGAGAAATGAAAACATGTTCATACGTGACAGGGATGCAAGGATACGTACTCGGCATAAAAATCGACAAGGACAATCTTGTCCTTTGCATGCTCGTTCAGAGCTACTCTGTTAAAAATCTACAAGGGAAAATAACAGGGCTTTGTGATTATGATAGGTTGCGGAAGCACCTCGCAAAGCTGCGGCGTACCTGTTGATTGGCGTCGAAGTATTGCTCACGACATTGTGGCGACGAATGCAGGCGACGCAGATTACATCTGCTCATCCTGTTTGCAGAGCTGGCACATCGTTGTGTGAAGGTGAGTGTCCGTTGAGTTCTGAAAGTCATGGCTCGGTTCAACGTCCGTGTCGGGACTCTTCAAGGTGAGAAAATACGCGGCATGCATATTTAGGGGTTTATTTACTTCTTATGGGTAATTTCGATCGTTTGTTTTCTTCACCAACCTCTGCATGCATACATACGTCCATCATGCCTGCGAGCTCCCTCCCCCCTCCAGCGAAAAGACGAAAAACGAAAGGGGACACAGGCTGCCTCAAGAATCTCGAACTCGATGTCACAGCTGCCGCTCTCGGTAACACGTCCTTGAACCCGCTCTCAGATCTCGTGAATCTTGCTCTGGAGGCATCGGACGCGAAAGAAATGTCCAAGGCGATCTACAGTTTATATCGTGTCTTTGTGGTTATCATTTCGAACGATAAACTTGCACCTGGTAGTGGCGATGCGGCAAAAGTCGTACGGAAGTGGATATGGGAGCGGCTGGAGTCATATGTCGAGCTGCTGGTTGGTCTACTCCAGGACGAAGAGGGCGCGTTAAGGGTGAACTTAATCTATTCAATCTGCATTTATTCCAAGCTAATCTTTGCTCAGAAATCTGCCCTGGACATCCTTTTCTCCTTGCTGAGGCATCTCTCCACGTCACTCACCAAATCAAGTCCCCACAACCAGCCTCAGTTCCACTTCTCCCATTTCAAGTATATCATGCAAGGACTTCTCAACTGCCCTCGCTCTCCGCGCGTTGGCTCAAACGCCCTTTTTGAAGGTGAAACAGCCCCAGACGTCCGAGAACACTTTGTGGGCACCTGGTTCACTGTCCACGATGACATCCGCTGGTGTTTCCTCCGGGAGGCGACGTAAGCACTTATATCTGTCATGACAAATCCACTAGTAATCTATGGTTTTTCATTAGCTTTATGTTGTCGAAGTATTCGGCCGTTGATCATCCCAATTTGCTTGGAAACTTGCTATCCATCATGGAGAAGCTCGCTACCTTCCCAACCGAACCATCAGAGTTAAATGCGTGGTGGATAGAAGAACTGAAGAAAAAACCGTCCAAACCCAGGACTAGCAAAGCTGATGGAGATTACGTACAAGACGAGGAAATGAGCGACCTTGAGGATCAGGGCGAGGAAGACGATTGGCGGAAGTTCTTCGACGAAGAGCCAAATGCTAAAGATATGAAAAAATCTGTGGGTGTGAAAGGCAGGACTCATCAATTGAACTTCCACCAGTCTCTCCACTCGTTACAAGCGCATCGTGCGGTGTTTACGCGGACATGGCTCAGCTTCTTACCCTACCTGTCGTCAGTATCAACGAGCGCGAACCGTGCCTTTACCGCACGGGCTTTGAATATCATGCACAGAGGAGTGCTTCCTCATTTGACCAGGCCAATTCTTGTAATGGACTGGATAAGTGCATGCGTTGATTTTGGTACGTGGTATGGAATGCTCAGAATATACCACACTCATGATTCAACTAGGAGGGACTGTTGGCCTTTTGGCGCTCAATGCCTTGTTCATTCTGATGAAGAACTATAACTTGTGGGTGGTCGCCCTCCATAACCTGACAGCAATTGATATGTTGTTACCCAGAGATTACCCATTATTTTATACTCGGCTCTATGCCTTCCTTGATAGAGACGTTCTCCATCTTAAACACCGCGCTAGGTTCTTCCGACTAACTGAGGTGTTCCTGAGCTCGACGTTCGTCTTATCGCTACTTTTCATTGCCTAAAGCTAATGGGTGATTCCCCAGCCATTTACCAGCGTCGCTCCTTGCTTCGTTTGTCAAAAGATTGTCCCGGCTCTCCCTCACTGCACCACCCGCAGCTATCATCATGATCATACCCTTCATTTACAACCTTCTCAAGCGTCACCCGGCCCTTATGGTGATGATTCACAATGCGCATGATGCAAATGACTCGTTTGTCGGTGAGTAGGTATTACTTGTTGATATGACGTTTTTACAAAGTTACGTAGATCCTTTCCAATCCGACGAGGTCAATCCCAACATAACGAACGCGATCGATTCGTCATTATGGGAGCTTTACTCGCATAAACATCACTATGAATCCGCGGTGTCGACACTGGCGCGGATATTTGAAGAGGCATTCACGAAGCCAGGATACACCCTGGAAGATTTCCTGGATCACACGTATGGGACAGTGAGCCGTCGCAGCTTCATGGGTGGATAAACTTTACTGACCACACATTATCGAATAGCTCATTGAGGCAGAGTTGAAGCGTAAAATCAAGAAAGAGCCTGCTCTAGCAATGGAGCTTGTAAAAAATCCATTCCCGTTCGCCTCAGGCAAGGCTGCTGAGGACGCCACACATGGCGGCTTGGATGCAGTGAGCGAGCTCTGGGCCTTTGGGTGACATTAAGTTAGATCTACCACTGCTTCACCGTATTCGTATAACCCGGTAGCTGTACTTCTGGACTGTATTGAATCAGATTGCATGTATCCGCTTGCCGTTCATTCTGTTTCGAGACATCCGCGTCAACAGTGTCAAACATGCCAGTCCTAGGCACTAAGACATCGAAGTTCGCTGCAGTGACTTCACCAAAGTCTTGTTATCCACGGCGATCGATATTCGTGAGCCTTTACTCTTATCATCATGGACGCGATTCGGGTCTCCAAGGTAATTTACCACCAGAGTCATCAAAGCTGTCTGATCCCTAAGTTTGACCTGTGAACTTATAGGTGGAGAAAGTGCTCTGCGGCAAATCAGGGAGCGCTCAGTACGGCTCTGTTCATCTGACAGCCCACCACTTGATATTTCGGTACGAAGACACAGAAAGAGAGGAGATGTGGGCAAGTTCCCTTTCCTTAGTTCCCTCACCCTCAAATTGAAGTCAGGACTAGGTGCCATATCCATTGATCTCGCTTGTAATGCAACTTCCGCATACTTTACGAGGTCAAAGTCCGATCACCTTTCACACCCGAACGTTTGAGACGTTCTCTTTATCCTTTGGAAGCGACCGTGATGCCATTGATGTTTTCGAGAGCGTCAAGGAGTTGACTGTGTGCAGTGAGTTGGATTGCCCGTCGGACCAGACACTGCCACTTATTCACGAACAGCCTCCGTCAATCAATTATATGCATTCTTCTACTCCCCAAATACACCCTTCGAATCTGACGGAGGATGGTCAATATACTCTCCCAGGGAAGAGTTTGGTCGGATGGGTGTTGGCACGCGAACGAAGGCATGGCGCTTTACTGACATCAACAAGGATTACCAGGCGAGTCACATGTATCATGTTTCCTATGGTAAGGTCTTGATTGTCCATCCAGTTTAGTCCGAGTTATCCATCGCGTCTGGTTGTCCCGACCCGCATAAGTGATTCCACGCTCCAATATGCATCGAAATATCGGAGCAAATGTAGAATACCCGCCCTCACTTATGTTCACTGGGCCAATTATGTAACCACCTCTTCCTCTGTTCCTATCTCAGTTCCCTCACTATATACACGCAGGCCAGTATCACACGCTCAAGTCAGCCTATGGTCGGTATCAAACAGAATCGCTCTGTTCAGGACGAAAAACTTGTTGAAGCTATCTTTCAAACTCACCATTTTTCCGAATTACGATCATCAAGCACCTCAATATACGGCGCCACCGCGACAAATTTAATTGTAGATGCTCGACCGACGGCTAACGCTGTTGCAAACACTGCCAGAGGCGCTGGTACCGAAAACATGGAGCATTACAAAGACGCGAAGAAAATATACTCTGGCATTGACCACATCCACGCGATGCGCGACTCGCTAGCCAAGGTGGTAGATGCTCTGCGGGAAGCAGACACCGTGGCTGCGAGCGTCAGCGGGAACCTTCCAGGAGAGGCGCAACATCTTGCTATCCTTGACCGTCAAGCACTACGCCGGTCTGGCTGGCTCCGTCACATGTCGAATATACTCGAGGCTGTGGCCATCATCGTTCGGAACGTGCATATCAATTCATCTCATGTTTTGATCCACTGTTCAGATGGGTGGGATCGGACCTCACAGCTATCTGCTCTTGCTCAGCTGTGTCTGGACCCATACTATCGCACGATGCGCGGATTCCAAATACTCATCGAAAAGGACTGGATATCTTTTGGACACCGGTTCTTGGACCGATGCGGCCATCTATCGTCCGAGAAGTTCTTTACAACATTAGCGGATACAGCGAACGCAGGGGGGAGCGAGGCTGCCCAGGCCTTCCTCGCCTCAGTTCAAAACCGTTTCGTATCCCAACATCATATCAAGGAGACGAGTCCTTCTTTCCACCAATTCCTCGAGTGCGTTCGTCAATTGCAGCGGCAATATCCCGAACGTTTCGAATTCAACGAGCGCTTCCTACGCACCCTGCACTATCATCTTTACTCGTGCCAATTTGGGACGTTATTGTACAATTGCGAACGGGAGCGTAGGGCTGGGGTAGATGGAATGAACCCGTTTGAGCGCACTGCGAGTCTCTGGGACTTCCTAAACTCCTCACCGCAGGTGGAGAAGCACAAGAATCCCTTGTATGACCCCTCATTGGATAATGCAAGAAGCAGAGATGCCAACACGGACATGGGGGTGCTCTTTCCTAATTCCAAGGACATTCGCTTCTGGCATGAGTTGTACAGTCGCACAGACGAGGAGATGAATGGGAGAGTCGTCATATCCCAGATAAAGGATGGCCCAGATGTCGTCCCGCCCATTGAGAGTCTCGATGACGATCCTGTCAATTCACGTACCGATACTTCTGCATCCGCTCCGTCTCCCCGCCTCCCCTCAATCACGTCCCCACATATACCGTCGCCCTCTAGATCTACGAGCGCTTCTGCTGCTGCGGAGGGCTTATCTTCTGGTCTTCAAGGATTGTGGTCATCCTTGCCTGATCTTCCCCAGAGAGTTACTGGAGGGTTCTCAGGTGCGGGTGCTTCGACAGCGCTAAAGCCATCTTGGCCGCCTTCACGACCCTCTTCACCGGGAAACAGTTCATTATCACTAGGTCGCACGCGACCCTCGAATCCCACGGATTTTTTTTCCAGCAGCGGAGTCAAATCCGTCTGGGGAAAGCTATCGTCGAATGCTACCGCAGCATTCTCAGCTGTACAAGATGCATACGACGGCGTTACGAAGGATTTGACCGATCCTTCGAGGGGACTTGGAGACGATGAGGAAATTTATGGAAAGACGTCCGAGCTTCAGGCTCGTGATTTGTTTGGCGAGGGGGAATCTTCTGATTCTCGTGGAATCAGACAACCCGTCACTATCGGGTCGTCGTACAATAACCCTTGGAACAGCGCGAAGCCGCCCAGGTCTGTACCCGTTCTACCGACCGACAATCCGTGGAGCACTTTACGTTCCTCGCCAAGACAGTTGGCCACGGCCCGGGACATGTTCGACTCTGGATCACTTCCTGTGGACTCGACGGTTGCTCGTCCTCCACGCCCAGTAGGTTCTGATACGACCACGATCTCTCCTGTGTCAAACCAGAACCACGGCGTGGGTATGGTTGCTTCCACGCCTTCGAGCGGTGAGAGGATATTGTCAGAGCAAGAGCAAAAAACTCCCTCGATTAACACAGATCCCCTCGGGGTTGGACTTTTGTAGCGCAAAGCTTATGTACATGTTGAATAGTTATCGCACTGTACCTCTAATCAATTATTTCCTAGAGTTATCTGATCAATACCACGGTCTGGAGGACTCGTTACACGGTTTTATTCGAAGATGCAATTACTTTGCAATTGTGTGAGACACCAGCTGAGATGGCGTGATGGGATTAGATAAGCAATGAAGAGGTTTAATTGCGAGGATGGTCTGAGACACTGAGTTACATCCTTCATCTTTCCGTTTTTCCATTTCCCCTCCTTTACACCTTCATCTCGTTCACAATGCCTGCCAACGGTAACGCTCGTGCTGCCCTTCCCCAGGGCCACTTCCTCTTCACCTCCGAGTCCGTTGGTGAAGGTCACCCAGGTTGGTACTAGTTTTGACGTGTCACTTCAATGCTCTGAACGTTGGACAGACAAAATTTGTGACCAGGTTTCCGATGCCATCGTAAGTGCCTTTTCGTGAAAGTAGAAACAAAACCTGACCACGACAACACAGCTTGATGCCTGCCTCGAGCAAGATCCTTGGTCAAAGGTTGCCTGCGAGACTGCCTCCAAGACAGGCATGATCATGGTCTTCGGGGAGATCACCACCAAAGCCCAGCTTGACTACCAGAAAATCATCCGCAACACCATCAAACAGATTGGTTACGATGACTCCTCGAAAGGTTTTGACTACAAGACCTGCAACATTCTCGTTGCAATCGAGCAGCAATCACCCGATATTGCCCAGGGTCTTGACCATGGCTCTCTGGAAGAGCATGGTGCTGGTGACCAGGGTATCATGTTTGGCTATGCTACTGATGAGACCGAAGAGTACATGCCCTTGACGATCATGCTTGCACACAAACTCAATGCCGCAATGGCTGTTGCTCGTCGTTCTGGCCTTCTGCCCTGGTTGCGTCCCGACTCCAAGACTCAAGTTACCATTGAGTACAAGAGCGAGGGCGGTGCCATGATCCCTCTTCGTGTTGACACTGTCGTCATCTCGACTCAGCATGCTGAGGAAATCTCCACTGAGGAGCTCCGGAAAGAAATTTTGGAAAAGATTGTCAAGAAGGTTATCCCTGCCAACCTCCTTGACGACAGGATCGTCTACCACGTCTGTGTCCAGTTTTTCCTGGCGATGTCGTTAATTTACCCGAGGTATATATAGATTCAACCTTCGGGCCGTTTCGTTATCGGTGGTCCCCAAGGTGATGCCGGTTTGACTGGCCGTAAAATCATTGTCGACACCTACGGTGGTTGGGGTGCTCATGGTGGAGGTGCCTTCTCTGGCAAAGATTTCTCTAAAGTCGACCGCTCTGCAGCCTACACAGCTCGTTGGATTGGTAAGCAACCATTGATCTTCTCATGGGTTACAAGCTGATTTTCATCCAGCCAAGTCCCTCGTTGCTGCTGGTCTTGCTCGTCGTGCACTTGTTCAGCTCTCCTATGCCATTGGTGTTGCTGATCCACTATCCATCTACGTCGACACTTACGGCACTGGCAAGAAGTCGAACGAGGAGCTCGTCGAAATCATCCGCAAGAACTGGGATCTCCGACCCGGTGTCATGGGTAGGTTTGATGCAGCATCACCTTTCTACTGTCCTGATGTGTCGCGTTTAGTCCGTGAGCTCGACCTTCAGAAACCCCGCTACCTTCGGACTGCATCCTACGGTCACTTCGGTAACCCAGATTACACATGGGAGAAGCCCAAGCAGCTTGTCCTCTGATTGCGTCCACTATCCGCTATTCTTGCGTTCTTGTACTTATCCCTCCTGGCATCGGAAGTTCATCCTTCCGCTCACTTATTGTGCAACATCACTCTTTGTAGAACACACATCAGCCGCTCTCGTTAGTTTCCTCTAGTATGCGCCCAGAGTCGCGCACGATCTACTACCCGGGCAGTAGCCCAACCCTGCTACCCGTTGACGACATACATATAACCCATATATCCCTACGTAGTACCGAAGAATACGACCCGCGTTCAACCGCGTATTGAAATACAACTATTGTGTGGATGGGCTTACCAGGTGGCTTGCTAGCTAATACAAGTTGTCGACTGAGTTGGTTCCCCATGTGCCGACTCAACATGCCATATTTGACAATTACCTTGTGTACCAAGGACCCCACAATTTGTGCTTACTTTCTCGCGAACGTTTGATCGACTTTGTTGGGGTTCGTGAAGGCACCTGCCTCGCGTAAGTCTCTGTTCATGGGCGATCATCTTGTTTAGCCTCGGTTGATACTCCTACTTCAGTGGCGCCTTCCAGTCTCGTTGTCGGGATACCCTTCACGTCCATGGCCTCACTTTCCTTGAAGGGTACTGAGCCTCGGGTTGCAATCATAACTGACGCTGATCATATTGTTCACAGTAGCCAGACACAACGGCTCGTCCTGGAACGTCAGTGGCGATCGTCACACGCTCTTTCATTTTGCGTGCGTAGTACCGTCGATGGGGGTAGATGACCGTCCGATTTTGTGCCAACGTCCTCGTCATCTCGATGTTTCGGTTCTTCTCTGACGGAGATGCATGTCTGCAGCTTTACACTTGTAGTAGTACTGCACAGTAAACCCGATCGACGCAGTTCGGCCCTTCTATCCAGTCGATCAGTGATTGTGAAAATTTTACGGTTCATACACGTGAGATGATGAGATTGGACAGCCTCTCTCTGAAACTTGGGCCGAAATGAAAAGAGAAAGAAAAAAAAGGTCTCGGAGCTGATTTTCAGTAGCCAATAGCACACACGGGCATCCACACCTCCTCCTTCTCCCCTCTTTGTTTCACCACACAGTAAGTTCTTGTCTCAAGATCCCTTCTCCACAAATTGATCGCCTGACATTACAGTGTGCGGCATATTGGGTCTGCTGTTGCACGATCCTGCTGTCGATGCGGCCACTGAGATCTGTGAGGGCCTTTCCTTGTTGCAGCATCGCGGCCAGGATGCATGTGGTGTCGTCACCTGTGGTCCAAAGGGCCGTTTGTACCAGTGCAAAGCCAATGGGATGGTCAGAGATGTCTTCGATGACAAGGCCATTGCGAAACTGATCGGCGGGATGGGCGTAGGACATGGTGAGTGTCCCGATTTCTCTGTAGTCTGTGTCTGATCCTCGGAATCCCGTCTTCAAGTTCGATACCCAACAGCTGGTAGCTCCAATCACGCCGAAGCTCAGCCTTTCTACGTCAATTCGCCGTATGGTATCGTACTCGCACATGTATGCCCAGTCTCGTTTCGCTAGTGAAAGCCCTCTCAACATCGTTTCACAGAATGGAAATCTTATCGACAGTGCATCTCTATTGCAATTTATGGATGCTACGGCACATCGGCACATCAACACCTCCTCTGATTCTGAACTCCTCCTGAATATCTTTGCCGACAATCTCCAACAGACGGGCAAGTTTCGCATCAATGAAGAGGACATCTTCACCGCGATCGGAGGATTGATGAAGCAATGCAGAGGAGCGTACGCTTGTGTTGCAATGATCGCAGGGTTTGGAATCATCGCGTTCAGAGACCCGAACGGGATCCGCCCCGTCGGGATGGCGTCCCGCAAAGCAAATGCAGGCAAGGATTGGTTATTTGCCAGCGAGAGTATAGTCGCCGATGCTGGCGGTTTTAGTGAATGGCAAGATGTCAAACCTGGCAAGTCCAAGGGGATTTTTTCTCTCGCACCGATGCCGGATGACTAATTTTTTCGTCCTTTGGCAGGTGAAGCTGTTATCATTACCCGTTCAGGGGTTTCGAGACGTGTTGTCGGTGAACCGGCAACTTTTGCACCCGATATCTTTGAGTATGTTTATTTCGCCCGGCCTGATTCCGTATTGGACGGCGTGAGCGTCTATCGGAGTCGGATGGCGATGGGCGACGCGCTTGCGGAGGAAGTTCGTAAAGTCTTGTCGGAGGCGAACATCACTGTGGATGTTGTCATTCCGGTCAGGCCGCCGCTTTATACCTTCATACTAAACCAGGATTGACTGGTCCGTCGCTTGTTAGGTGCCTGATACGTCGCGCGTCGCTGCCTTGAACTTGGCTCAGAAGCTCCAGCTTCCTTACAGAGAGGGATTTGTAAAAAACCGTTATGTTGGAAGAACATTCATCATGCCCGGACAGCAAATGAGGTACGTATTCGATCCTCTAAGACGAGGTGGGTGTGAATTAATATCCCGGTGCTATCCAGAAGGAAGAATGTCAGGAAGAAGCTCAATGCTATGGCTCTAGAATTTGCTGACAAGAATGTCCTACTGGTCGACGGTACGTTTCGTGATTTCCAAAGATTGCCTTGATAATCGCATGCTTTTCACAGACTCAATTGTGCGAGGTACCACTTCCAAGGAGATCATTCAAATGGCAAAGGACGTCGGCGCAAAAAAAGTCATTGTCGCGAGCTGTGCACCTCCCATACGGTGACCCCTCACCATTGCCGCAATTTCCATCCCCTAACCCTTTGCTTTTCTCCTATCCAGATATTCAAACGTATATGGCATCGACATGCCCTCTCGCTCGGAGCTCGTAGCACACGGCCGAACGACCGAGGAAATCGCCGACACCATCGGCGCCGACCTTGTCATTTTCCAGAAGCTCCCTGACCTCATCGCCTCAGTCCGCCAATTCAACCCATCTATTGAGACCTTTGACTGTTCGGTCTTTTCGGGCGAATATGTCACAGGGGGTGTAGATGAGGCATATTTGACCTCCGTTGAGTCACTGAGGGCTGATCATGTCAAAAGCAAAGTACTTGCGGGTGGTCCCAGGGAGTCGGAGGGTAAGGGCACTAACGGCATCAATGGGTGCCGTGGAATGGAATCCGTGCTGAGGTCAGGTGCGACTCTCAACGGGGCAGACGACACCGTCGGCCTACACAACACTTGGAACATCAGCTGACCTTGCGTTTGAGTACCTCGCATCAAGATATGTTATGTTAATGCTCTATGTATACATAGACTTATAGAGATCTACTTGAAGGGCATTTCCAGAGAATACATTAATGATATGAGTACGTCAGAGAAAGAAAAAAAAAGGAAAATGTGACATCCTAACGTCGTTGCAAAGCATGGATCCATGGAACTACAATAATACAATAGAGAGGCGGTATTTCTCAGATGATAGATACCTATTATAACAATGATGTAGCACAGTGGTTGTGTTGGCGGCCAACGACTAGGGTACTGTGGGAGTATCATCGGGCGGGCACACTGCGGTTGTTCCCAGTCTGAGAGGGGAGCTGTGAGAGAGCACGGTGCTTCGGCATAAATAACGAAGCCATGGGATCCTTCTTTTGTATTGGTGGTTTGAAGGGAGGAGGATCAGTGGATGGAGGTGGCGGCAGGTTGAGTGATAGTTTGGATGCCGGAGAAACAGGCATGGCCTTCTTGGGTGTTACTGGTGGACCAGAACGTGTGGAGTTTGTGGATTGAACAGAATGGGATATCGGTTGTGGCGCAGTTGTCGAAGTGGAAGGCCGGCGGATGGTCACAGTCTTGACAGTAACTCGACTATTGAGGGGTTTCATCGATGGAGTTGCAGGTGGTTTCGCACTAGCGAGAATGGGAAGCACACGGTGTACATTGCTCTGGGGCATCGGAGGTATCATCCGGGAGGTGTACATGGATCTGCGAAGTTTAGTTGCGTCGTTCTTTGTCTTCTGGAATAACGTCTTCGGTTGGCTGGTTGTTGCCCCTGAGTAACAAACCAGATCAGTCATCGCCCAGGCTGTGCGCGGAGTAGATAACGCACATCCGCCACGCGCACGCTTAGTGGGTGGTAACTTGTCGGTCAGCTTGACTTCTCGCTCTTTCTTGCGTTCGGCGGCCTCAATACGCTGGCTACGAAGTTTTGACGCCACCTCCTCGAGCCGATGGGCCTCTGCCTCTCGCAGAAGCTGTGCCCAACCATAATAAGCTAGCGCTGGAACAGAGGCATGAGAGAGACTTACGAAGTATTGTTCACGCCACGGTTCAGATTGGACTCCAATTCGTGGGAGCTGTTCCGCAAGCAAAGGATACGACTTGAAGCACAAACGCTCCCAAAGATCTGACAAGTTGAACCAGATGATGCATACAGGATTCGGTGTTTGTTGTTAACCTACCAGACGTATCTTCCTCCAAGCACTGCATGGAGCGTAAGAGACAATAAAGTAATGACGCGAAATTATACCGACCGGACACGATTGTTCCAAGCGGAGTAGGGTATCTGCAGAGCAGCATTCGAGTACGGGTTTAATCACATCATACCGTATGTCATCTCCAAGATAGCTTAATGCTGGTGAGGCTAGGGTAAGGCCGTGAATGAGCAAGGAGGAGACGTACATACCATCTGCATGGGCTGAAAGAACTATAGGGACAGAAGTAGCACATGTCAGAGTCAAAGTAAAGCCAACAGGAAGTGTGTGATTGAACACTTACCACGCTGACAGTACGAGACCAATGTTGGTACTCGACGCAGACCATTTTCTGAGGCCATAAGACACCGCAATGATGAAGATCAGTTGTGGTCGAGAGGAGGTGCTGGTGGATTAATGGAAAGGCTATCATAAGCTCGTTATGTGTGCAATTCAGGTCGCTTTATGTACTGCCCAGCCACGTGGCCTACACTACTGCTGCACTTCGTGCCAAATCTGGCCAGAGGCAGCCTGCCTCAATGTTACTTGTGACCAAACCTTCTCAGCTCGATATCATACACCTTGGCACTTGGCACTAGTACTGTGTTTGACAATGAACAGGTATACAAGTCAATGTATTTTGTCTTGTGGCGGAAGTCCACTCATCACTTGCTAGCTGCTGGTGCTACTGCATCCAAAAGAATCGCCTGGTTGCCCGGTCGGAGCAAGTTGACTTTAGTGTGGACTTTGACCTCGAAGGCAGCTCTATCAGTATAAAACGTGTCTGGCTAAAGATATAAGGATATTAGGCGGACAACCGTATTGTTCTACATGCCGACCATGAATATTGCCAAGGGCGCTCTCAGTCTTCGTCAGATTGTTGATCTTCCTCTTCGCGCGCCCTCTCTTGTGCGTTCATTGCACCCAAGAGGTCGTCTGACTGCCCCTTTTGTGCAGCTAGTCTTCGTCCTATTGAGGCGAACATTGAGCAAGACACGAATCCCCTCTCAGCAGTCACTCACGGATGAGCGTATGTATGGCCTCCTGTGTCTTTCTTTCCAGGCCGGCAAGCTTTTTCTCCATCTCCCTTTTGAGATCCCAGTTTGGCCTTTTCGGGGCAATGTTGAACACGTCCTGGGCAAGTGGTCAGTCGTGCATTGCTGTATCTGAGGTGGACTTAGTACAAGTTCCTGAGCTCTCCGTTGTTCATCTTCAACAATAATCTGCTCTGCCATGCCTTCCACGTCCTTTTCAATAGTATCCTCTGTTAATGCACCATTTTGTGTGTGCTTCCGCAACGTCCGCGTTTCGGGATCAAAGTTGCGGTTCAGCAATACGGAACCACTGTGATAATAGGTGTTATCAAACCGAGAACGCAGGGCTCAATGACTACGTACCCATTTTCATCGGTGGTGCCACCCTCCTTTCTTCTTCTGAGCGCACTAAGGCGATCCTTTCGGGCATCTGATGCCTCCTGGAGAGACATGGCTTAAATGCACCTCGCTAGACAACCTTGCACACGTCGACCCCGGCTGACCAAGCATTCCCATATATGATCATTTCACCGTCAAGTTGCGGGAGTATCGTCATTCCAAGGGGTCCGTTTGGTCTCGGCCACGACCAACCGACCAATCTTGAAGCTCCGACAGGCAAGCACTGACTAATATTCACACTCCGCACGGCATTTTTCCGAGCCATAAGCAAATTTCACCAGCCAAAGGGCGGCAACCCCTTGGGAGGTGATTTCTACAACGAGAAGTCGACCCCTTGCCGAGCCTCGGCGAGCCTTCGGCTCGCCAACCCCTTCAAATGACCAATCTGCCCAAGTTGCACAAGGAAATTATTAGGACGCGTCCTTGATAGTTTGCCATGCTTCCAGCATGGCGCCTGGCGTGCTTAAATCTATTCCTGCGGTACCAACCTCCCCATATTTTAGCGTCGCGTTGCTTCAGCGTTTCGCCTGTCGTCCTTGCTAGCCCTCCCAAGGTCGTTAACATGGAGGACTTCCCGTGTCAGGTCATTCGGTATGTTTAGCCGTTTCAGTAGAGCGAGGAAACCCGATATTAGCCATGTTCACAGGAATTTCTCCATCATTGCACACATTGGTACTTGCGCGTCCTGTTCTAGGGGGAAGCCATACACTCACCGTCAGTCCAGACCATGGTAAATCGACATTGGCCGATCGGTCAGTCAGAAAATTGCTAGTCGTGATAATCATGCTCATGTTGCATCATGTACAGATTACTAGAGGTATATTTGCATTCAAATTCTTGCGATACCCATCCTAAACATAACACAGCTCACAGGCACAATCCCAAAGAAAGCATTGGGCTCCAATCAGCAAGTGCTAGATAAACTCAAAGTCGAGCGAGAGCGCGGAATTACGGGTGCGTAACGCCAGACACACTGCACAACATCAATATTTACACGCGTAACGTGAAGTCAAGGCTCAGACAGCAAGGTGAGTCTCGCGTGAGGTTCCAAGGCGTTGTCTCACCATCCTGCGCTAGTATGACGCACACCGTTAGTGGAAGAAAATACCTTCTCAATCTCATCGACACACCTGTAAGGTCAAGTTTAGCACATGCGCAGACATTGTTTTCTCAATGGTCCTCTAGGGTCACGTTGACTTTTCATGGGAGGTCTCACGTTCTCTGGCAGCTTGTCAAGGCGCACTTCTGCTAGTAGACGCCACACAAGGTGTTCAAGCACAATCTATCTCCGTTTTTCACATCGCAAAGGAAAGAAGACTGAAAATCATTCCCGTTCTTAACAAGGTAGGCAGTCACGACCTTTTGCGCTCATTGAAATTTCTGAGGTGTGTTATGCAGATAGACATGCCTGCATCGCAACCCGAGCGAATAGTTGCGCAACTACAATCTATATTTGGTATAGATCCAGATGAGGTGCTTCAGATCTCAGCCAAAACAGGGCAGGGCGTAGATGCCGTGCTTCAGGCTATCATTGAACGAATACCCCCTCCTTCAGCATCTGTGGACGAGCCTTTCAAAGCTTTACTGTTCGACTCGCAGTGAGTGTTAACGTGTGGCGAATGTGATCGTCCGTATTAAGGTAGTTAAGTTATGATCGGTACCGGGGTGTCATCTCTCTTGTGAGCATCCACAACGGAGTGATTCGCAAAGGTACGTGAATGGTAGGCGTGCCTTTGGGGTGTAGGGTTGATCAAGCATCCTGAATGACACCAGGGGATAAGATAGCGTCTTCCCATTCTCGAAAGAAGTATGAGGTTCAGGAGGTAGGTATCATGCACCCGGAAGAACTCCCCACTACAAGTTTACAACCTGGTCAAGTCGGATACATAGCTTGTAACATGAAAGAGTCGTCGGAAGGTGCGTAGAAATTTAGTGGTAGAAACGTTAACTTAATTAATGATCTAGCTCATGTTGGAGACACACTTCATCGTGTCGGTATACCAGTAGATCCAATGCCGGGGTTTCAACCCATAAAGGCGATGGTACGTATACACCCTACACTTCCTGTGGTTCAAATCTTAAAATGCACAGGTGTACGCTGGTATTTTTCCCGTGGACACCAACGACTTCGTCAAGCTCGAGGAGTCTATTAGACGCGTGCGTACACCTCCCTTCACGCGTCATTTGAACCTCTCAAAGGAACGGTTATTGTAGCTCACTCTGACGGACCGGAGTGTTACCTGTCAACGTGAATCATCCTCTGCTTTGGGGCAAGGGTGTCGGCTTGGCTTCCTTGGGACTTTGCACATGGACGTCTTCCGTCAACGTTTGGAAGACGAGTACGACGCGAGCATTATCGTCACCGCTCCCACCGTCCCTTACAAAGGTGCTTTGTTACGCTTTGCCTCATCCGTAGCAATGTTTACCCATTGGATTCGACAGTCGTTTATAGGAACAACAATACTGTCATCGTCAGCAACCCGACGGAGTTCCCGGATCTGTCGGACGCATCAACGGGAGTCAAGGAGGTCCATGAGCCAGTGGTGAAAGCATCCATCATAGTTCCTGAAGGTTCGCCGCATCAATATCGACATGAGTGTATTTCACGACTCGAGTTTTACAGATTATCTTGGGGAAATGATGGAACTATGTTTCTCGCATCGTGCTGAAGACGTCGGCCATCGTTTTTTGGACTCCGGCACCACCACATCCACTCGTGTTATTTTGACATGCACGATTCCGCTGAGCGAAATAGTTACCGACTTCTTCGATAAACTCAAGGGCAGGAGCTCAGGATACGCAAGCTTCGAGTGTGTTGTCCTTCTTTGCCCACTGTTGAAAGAGGCTAATGAACCATTGCCTCCGTATAGCTACGAGGATGCTGGATATAAAGCGAGCGATTTGTCCAAGGCAAGGATAAAGATCTGCGTGTTTTCAGTTTACTCATCCATGATCAGATGGTCTTTCTCCTAAACGGAAAACCAGTGGATGCCCTTGCATTGATCGTGCACCGATCTGCACAGCAAGACGTAGGGAAAATGTGGGTCAAAAAACTGCGTAAGTGGTCGAACATAATCCACGTTTGACTTCTGCGAAGCATTGATCTCCATACTGCACTTAGACAAGGTCATTCCTCGTCAACTCTTTGAGGTACCCATTCAGGCTGCGATTGGAAAGAAGATCATTGCTCGTGAGACATTAAAAGCCGTGCGTGCTGATGTGACAGCTGGACTATACGGAGGTGCGGGATAACACCAACCAGCAACCTACAGCAATTTGAACGTCTCATTTTCTCACTCCGTTGCAGGACACTACGAACGCAAGATGAAACACCTCGAGAACCAGAAGGAAAGCAAGCGCCGCATGAAGCGAATTGGCAGCGTAGATCTGCCACAGGAAGCCTTCTTCGACATTTTAAGCACTAAAGCAAAGTAGTAAATACAAGGTTGTCGGAATTCAGAGGATAGGCTACAAGGGCAGGCAGGCGCGGCGATGGAGTAGAACCTCTAACCTAGCTAAAGCTCGTAATCCTCATCGTCGTAGGCCTCCTTGATCAGTCGGTAAACTGATGATGGTGGATGATCACCACTACGACATAGTCAGTATGCGGAATAAGGATGGAGGAAGTTGATGCTCACTCGTTTGTAACATATGCATCAATCATCTCCGGTCGCACGTAGTCATAGAACGGATTCACCACATCTACTTTATCCACCAGATCACCCTCCTCGAACCCAAGTACACTACTAGGATCCGCAAAATCAAGGGCACCGTATTCGTGGTATAAATTCCATTGAGGCGTAAGCTTAAATTGTCCTGCACAGACGACAACTGGCGTGCTGTGAGCCCGAGCAGCGGTGGCGGCAAGAAGCGACCCTGTGATGGCGAACATCCCGCCATTAGCGAGGATAGCATGTGCTCCAAGTACGACTTTATTTATTCGCGACATGAGGGCGTATATTGAAGAGTCGGGAACGAGGACTGTGGATATGCCTGCTGACGAAAGTGACTGGGCCATCTCTTGGCCGCTATATCTGTCAACGAGATGAAGGTATCAGTGATCCTGTACTGAGATGGGATAGAGTACTGACGATGGGGCAGTGTCTGCGACAATGACTGTGTATTTGCGGTAGGGAGCTGCTGACTTCAAAAATGCTTCGACTGTGCTCGAGTTCCCTATCGTGAGGATTATCTCGCTTGCGATTTGTCGTCAGCTATTTTCAAATCAAGAAAGGTAGACATACTCGGAGTGTATGTGATCCTTTGCATTCTTGGATATGTTATCGTATACCGTTTCAAGCTCGTCAAAGACATCTTGAATGGCCTCCATGAGCACAGGCTTTAATGTTCGTGCAAACGCATCCGGATCGTCAGGATTATTTTCCTTTAGCGTGCCTCTCGTCTCATCGGAAGTCTTCTGAGGGGTAGCCTGCTTGCGGGGCTGTCCTTGTGAGACAAACTGTGCGATCGAGAAGCTAGGCTTCGGGGTCGACGAAGCAGTGGTCCCTTGTGACGCAGTGTGATATTCCTCTCGGATATGATGCAGGACTTTCCGAACAGTGTTTCCTACTGTATATTCTGATAAGAAACAATGGACAATCAGATTTTTGGGCCATGTGGTACACGGGAAGATCGCTGTACACCTTTGGGTTGTGCCTCCACTAGTTTTCGGCCCACCGAGCGAATAATTTCAACCAACTGGTCAATGTTCGAAAACCGTGCCTTCGAAATAACCTGACGGAGAACGAAGACCGTTTCTAGTGCCGTTTCTCGAGATCCTACGACCTGCCTATTGAAGGAGGCCGTGAAGGGCAAGGGGCTTTGGAAGACATCAATTCTACTGACCGTCTCCGAAGTCTAGCTGCGAGACTTTCAACGACTCTTTGATTTGCTGCATCCGAAGGCTCTGTCGCCATTTCAGCGAAGACTATGATAAGTAGTAAGAAGATGTTTTAATGGGACAAGCAACACTTGTGGACGATAACATTTGGAAACGCTGACAAGATCGAGTCACATCTTCTCGATCCTCTGATTTCCATAACTGGCATGCCAATATAGCATTACGTAAGCACGCGCACTTAGGCGGGACGGGCCACTGCAGCATGAGGGTGATAAAAGGTTGAATCACTGAATCAGTGGCACACGCACATGTCCTTCTGAGATCCTGAGGCTGGTTGAGAGGTGTGGGGAGAGCATCGCTGGCAACAGCACCATCGCTTGTAACAGGAGGCTGCAGGTGACAGAAGCCTCGATCGATCTGTAGCTGAACATAGCATAGAATAAAGTGTTGCTACCATCCATTTTATTTTCGCCCGAAGGACTGTTGAATCTCCCCTGCACGAGACTCGCGAATTCTATTGTACAATTCTTCCAATCGCTAGACTCTTTTGCTACATAGCCCATCACACCACAGATTTCTCAGATGTGCCAGTCCAACTGGTCTGCCCACTTCCCAGGAAGTAACTCGGAGATTTGCTGAACGTCTTTGTCTCCTCTCCCCGAGAGACACTACGTGACACAGTCAGATCATCCGACAAGTAACTGGTACGGCACACGTACGATAACAAGATCCGTCTCCTTTGGAAGCGTCTTTGCTAAGCGGACTCCCTCCCAGATGGCGTGAGATGACTCCAGTGCTTCACCTTCCGTTAGTAATGTGTTACCCAATCATGAAACCGACTAACCGGGGATGATACCCTCGAGTTGCGTGATCAAGCGGAACCCTCTCAATGCATCTTCATCTGCGGCAACAACGTACTCGGCGCGACCCGAGTCTTTGAGCCAGGCGTGCTCAGGTCCGACCCCTGGGTAGTCCAGGCCCGCGCTAATGGAGTGAGTCTCGATGATTTGACCAACGCTAGACTGGAGAATGTACGTCCGCACGCCATGTAGCACACCAGGTTGACCTTTCGCAAGTGTGGCGCTGTGTCGATCACCGTCAAGACCTATCCCATTCTTTCAGCCCAAAAGAAACATTAGAAATGTCATAAATCTAACCTTCACCACCAGCTTCCACACCCACTAATCGAACGTTCTTGTCTGGTATGAAATCGTAGAATGTGCCGATTGCATTGCTCCCACCACCAACACATGCAACAACGACGTCAGGAAGTTTGCCTTTGACCTCGTGGAGCTGCGATTTGATCTCCTTGCCGATCACTTTTTGAAAGTCTCGGACGATGGTGGGGAAGGGGTGGGGCCCGATGCATGATCCCACGAGATAGTGGGTAGTGGATAGGTTGGTTACCCAGTCACGCAGGGCATCGTTGACAGCGTCTTTGAGCGTTCGAGATCCTGATTCAACTGGAATCACCTTACGGAGGGTCAGTCACGGGATAGGTAAGGCTCGTGCTAACGTACCGTCGCGCCCAGCATTTTCATGCGGAAGACATTCAGGGCTTGACGCCTCACGTCCTCGGCGCCCATGTAAACTATGCACTCTAAGCCGAATCTAGCGCATACCGTCGCAGTTGCGACACCATGTTGTCCTGCACCAGTCTCCGCGATGATTCGCTTCTTCCCTAAACGTTTGGCGAGAAGGATCTATTTATCACTGAGCAAATAAGGAAAATATCAGCCAGCTTGGATGGACTCACCTGGCCAATAGCATTGTTAATTTTATGCGACCCAGTATGATTCCTATACATCCCGTTAGTATGGAAAGACACGCTATATCGTACTGGCAGTCGTACAGATCCTCTCGTTTCAACCAGATTTGAGCACCTCCGGCATGCTTCGTAAGAGACTCCGCATAATACAATTTCGAAGGGCGGTTCATGTAACCATAGTAGCTCTCAAACTCCTTCCAGAACTCGGGGTCGTTCATGGCCGAATTATGAGCTTCCTCTAGCTCCTGAAGACAATCGAACAATGCTTCCGGAACATATTGCCCTCCGAATTGGCCAAACCTCGCGGGTAAAGGAGTTGTCCCACTTGGGGCAACTAGCTTCTCCAAAATGGGAGGCGTGGATACTTGGGAGGATGTCGTGGGACGGACTCGAGGAGGTGAGTCCTTGTGACTGATGTCGCGGCAGAAGGACTCCACTGCTTGTGGAAGCGCATCTAGAGGAGCTTCCTTGATGATGGATACCAAGCGGCTTCCGACGACGACACCATCGGCACCAGCATCCCCCACGTAGTCAAAGTGAGCTCTTGTAGCCACGCCAAAACCAACCGCGATAGGGACTGAAGCATACTCTCGCACACGAGCGATAATGTCAGGAAGCTCGCTGTTAATGGTGCCGCTGACAGACGACCCGGTGGTACCCATCTAAGATTGGTTTAGCAATGCTGATGCGTGAAAAAAAAATCAATTAGCATACTCTGGAGACTACGTAAATAAAGGAGTCGGCGATGGATGCAAGGAATTTGATGCGGTTCATGGATGTTGAAGGGGCGATAAGTGGGACATAGGACATGCTTAGAAGAGGGTGACCATTTTGGTAAGTATGCCAAAAGCCTGAGGGATTGTTGGTGGACGTACTCCGCTTTTTGGCACTTTTCCCTGAAGTTGATGGCCTCCTCGGGTGGGAGATCTACCATAATGAACCCATTGGCACCAGCCTCCCTAGCATCATGGATAGCCTTTTCCTCCCCGTAGGCTAGCATGGGATTGTAATACCCTACAAGTGGATCGGTTGAATATCGGGACTCTTGGATAGTGAGGCGACGCACCCATGAGCAACAAGGGAACGGTAAGGCCCTTGTTGCGTGCTTCTCTTACCTGCCCCAATACAGTGGCATAATCGATGTCATTTTGGACCGCGATCTACTCAGGTCATTATGAAGATCATCGGAGCAAGTAATGAGGGGACTTCGAACCGTGTTGGTCTCCTGGATGGCATGTCCGTCGGCGATTGGATCAGAGAAGGGCACGCCGAGTTCAATGATGTCCGCTCCTCCTTTTTGCATGGCAAGACATAGCGGAACGGTATCGTTTACTCTTGGATATCCAGCAGTGACAAAGGTCACCAGAGCAGACTTCCCCTGCTCCGCTGGTGAGTGATGCTTCATGTTTCACATCAAGAATATGAACATACTTCGGCTTTCCTGGCTTCGAAAACAGCCTTGATAGCATCCATGATGAGAGTACAGTAGGTAGTGACTCTGACTCACGCATGATTTCGAATCCATATATGATCATCCAACGCGGGCCACGTGACGCTCGGACCGGGAGCGGAGATCATGAGCTGGCACACCTGCTGGCACGGTTTGTTTTTCCCTGCTGTACGTACTTGCTCGTTCGATAACATGGAGCCATCAGGGCTCCCCGACGAGGCGAGGGTGCTTGTCATATACACCGGGGGAACCATTGGGATGCTTGTTAGCGCCCAGGGATATGTACCCGAACCCTTTTTCTTGACAGAAACACTCAGAAGTCAAAAGCGGTTCCATGATCCGCTGCAAGATTCCCTATTCTCGAATGCAGCTTCAGTCGAAGGCTACAGAGAGTGGTCTAGCAGTGGCAGATATACCCCAGACACTGCGGAAACACCTGCATCTAATCCGGGTATCTCGCACCCAACCCTGTTGGTCAAATCTTCGCGTCCTATTGGCAAAGCACGGACCCTGGCACCCGTTGCGGGTCGCATGACAGCAGATGCTCCCCAATGGGAGAAGATTGCTGAAGGTATTTATCAGGCACGTCTTCCGAGCTTGGTCACTCCCAGAAGTGTTACCCCGGGTGGAGGAAAGCGTATCCGTTACGCGATTCTGGAGGTATGTGCTATGGTCGGCTCGACGAGCCAGTGGTAAACATGCACGTCAGTGGGATCCGTTACTAGATAGCAGTAACATGGAGATAAATGGTGCATCAGACGTTTATCATTGCAACGTTCACCTCTTGCTCACAATTTCTCGCAGACTGGATCCGGATAGCTACCGAGATAGAGCTCAACTACCCGGCTTTCGACGCTTTCGTCGTCCTTCATGGCACCGACACTATGTCATATTCGTCCAGCGCGCTTAGCTTTTTGCTCGAAGACCTCGGAAAGACTGTGGTCAGTTGCCTATTCGTTTGGGCTGCACACAAATCCGATGTGTCAACTCTTCTGTACCCATCGTAGATTCTGACTGGTGCCCAAATTCCCCTATCACAACTCCGAAACGATGCGGTCGACAATCTTCTTGGGGCGCTTTCTATTGCAGGCAACTACATTATACCGGGTACTCGCCAAATGAACCTCAGACCGCTCTTTACGCGCTGACTGCTAATCATTTGCAGAATGTAACTTATACTTCAACCATACTCTGTATCGCGGCAACAGAGTCTCAAAGATATCATCCTACGACCTGAATGCTTTCCACAGTCCTAATTTTCCTCCGCTAGTCAATGGTCCGTAGGGGTCTATCTTTTTTTCGCAATTGTTTCATCCTCGATATTGCAGTTGGAATCGACATCGTGGTGAACTGGAATGATGTGCTGAGGCAGAAAAGCTTGCGTCGCTTTAAAGCTCATAAAGGTTATTCATGCATGTTTCCTCAGGAATTTAGTTGATCATCTCCTTATTGTCAGAGATGAGCCCACATGTTGGTACGCAGCTCGACCGGTCCTCCACTTGTTTCTCACCGTTTTTCAGCGGCCCTTCGCCTATTTCCCGGAATGACAGGCGTCACCGTTCGTGCATTCCTGGGTCCTCCGACTCGTGGCGTTGTGCTGGAAACCTTCGGGGCGGGAAATGCACCGCAAAGGACCGATTTGATGGCGGCCCTCAAACAGGCATGCGATTCGGGAATAGTCGTCGTCGCGATAACACAATGTGCCAAGGGCTCCGTTTCTGACGTATATGAGACAGGCAGGACTCTCCAGCAAGCTGGTGTTGTGCCGGGTGGTGATATGACCCCTGAGGTACATCCTCTTCTGTGCCGGGAGTGGCAAAAAGCTTATGTTCAGAAACATAGTGTGCCCTCACGAAACTTGCATACCTTCTATCAAAGCCCGAACTAAGTGTACAACAAGTTAGGGAACTCATAAGTATGCCCCTCCGGGGCGAACTCACGCGCCCCACGGTGTTGGCACCAAATCGACCGACAACTGCCCCTGATCTGCCAAGTATCCAGGGGCTCTTGGCGCAATTTGTACGACTCACAAGTTCAGCACGCCAAATGCCACAGATCACCCTGTCTCCATCCGTCGGGGACGATGCACAGCATGCAGCCGCTGGGTGGACAGGAACCGCGACTGAGACAGCCTCGACCGAGGCAGCTCTACTTCCCTTACTCATGCACCTTGCTGCAGCCCGCAATGATGTGGGGGGCTTAAACTTCTGCATTGCTACTGCTGCGAGCTGGGAGGTAGATGACGTAGCTCTTGTTACCATTCCAGGAGGTATTGTGAACTGCCTCGAAGTCGGTTCTGGTCGTTCTCCACTACACGTGGCAGCTCTCAACGGAAGCACTGCGAGCGTTAGCTGCCTGCTAGAATCTGGTGCGCTCGTGCATCTGAGAGATGCCCTTGGACACACTGCTTTGTATTATGTGAGCACTTTCCAATTTGACATCCGTCACTTTGGTGATCGACCAACTCTCGGTAGGCGGCTCGCCGAGGACACGAGGACATCGTGGACATCCTCATTAGTGCCGGGGCCAATCTTGGGGGTTTGGAGTACGAGGCTGGATATGCGGAACTTGCTCTGAAAAATGCGCTTAGCTCGGGGGACCAAATCGCACTGAAGGTTTGGGAGAGAACGGGGATGGCGATGTCTGTTTCGGATTCCAACTAGCCATATTCAAAATCACTAATCACTACACAAGTTGGGTATCGTTTATATAAAGGTGAGATGACGCCGAGGATGTTAAATGGTAGAAAGAAAGAAATGGAACTACGTGTCAGGTCCTTCGATTTCTTCCACTTCAACTTCGGACTCTGATGCGTCCTTTACAATGTCTCTGATCTTTTCACGGAGTGAATTAAGGAAAAGTCCCTGTTGCGAAGATGGAAACGTGAATGAATCTCCCATGTATTCTAGTCCTTTGACAAAGGCTTCCGGTTCCTTGTCAAGATGCAGGGGGGTGTATCTGATTCGACGATGTATGAAGTCGTCTTCTGATGCGGGCTCGCCATTTGGACCTCCAAAGCCGTTGAATATACGCATTGTGAAGACTATGCCTATTGGCGAAAAATGGCTGGGTAAGCACACGCGGTAACTTGTCTGAGAGAAAATTTGACTTTTTTCACCTATTCGCTCTCCTTCAATATCATCTGCTCGACGTGTCATTTCGAAGTACGTGTAGATGCAATGAAATAGTATTTCCGGCTCTTCAGAGCCTGGTACATTTTCGAACTTGACATTCGTGACCAAGAGGTTAGACATGTCTTCGTAAAACTTGATGACCTCAGTCATTTTTGGATCATCCGTCCCAAATGGTCGCCTGGCATGGGAACGCGGGTTGGAAGGGGTGCCCTTGGGTGCTGCTCGGGCAAGAAGTTCTTTAGACCTCTCGATCTCAGCGTCTCGTTCGCGGTTAGCGTCTTGGACTACCAATCGATATATATACGGTAAGTGCCTCGTTGCCAGAGGAACGGCGTGGTGACCGACCTGACTGCTCCAATTCTGCGATACGTTTGATTTTCTCGGCAAGCGTACTGTCCTTTCGCTTGATAATCTCTTCAAGGCGTAATATGTCCTGCTCGGCCGCTCGTTTTTCCTCGTCGGCCGCTTCTCGCGTAAGAAAGTGAAGTGCGACCCCCTGTCCCGTGCGAGAAAGCGGTTCAATCCGTGCTAGTTGAGAGGTAAGCTCCTTGATGAGAGCGTCCTGTGCTACGAAAAGTCATTGGGTGGCAACAGGACTTTCCATTCTCAACCTACTCTTGGCCCGTTCTTCGTATTGTATGTGTAGCTGTTCAAATGCTTCCTCGGGTTCAGTTTTGCGAATCTGAAAAAGTTCTTCCAGTTGCTTCGACAGAGCATCTCGTTGGGTCTCAAGCTTCAACATACGTCATTCAAGTGCACGATAAACGCATGAAATGAGGTTCCTACATTATTGGCCTTTTGTTTCCACCGCTCCAGCTCCTTTCGACTTGTATCAGAGGGTCCATGATTCTTGCTCGTCCCAGCTGCAGGAATAAGACGCGTTCGTGCTGGCCCATCAACTTCGCTCTCTTGCACACCCTGAGCTTCATCGACCTCCATTGGGACTTCAGGAGATGCGACTTTTTTACTCGTTTTCGGATTGGGTGCCTTGTCTTTACCTTTGTCCTTGTTGCCATTCACCGCAGGAGCCCCTGTGGCCTTCGAGCGAGGTTTGGACTTTGGAGCAGACTTGGCGTTTTGAGGCGGATCAATTGCAATAATGTCATCGCCATCGTCGGAGACTTGTTGGGTGGCTGCTTGGCGTTTCGAAGAAGGTTTTTCTGGGGGTGCATTGCTTGGCCCCGGTGAAGTTGTCTTGGTCTTCTTGCGGGGGTGGAGGCGTTCTTTGGGATTAAGGGGACGCGCACCTGAGAGATAGTCCCAATTGTCTGGGAGCGACGACTGTTTCAGATAAACGTCTTGTGCTCAAAAATATTCGTGGATAGACTCACTCATTTCGTCTTCTGAAGACATATGAATGAGTGCTGCTATGATGGTAGTACAACTTGAAGATCTGCAAGTAACAGTACTTAAAGGCAAAGTAAAGGCCCAGTCTCGGCTTCTCGTCCACATTGACCATGTGCGAAGTCACGTGCAATCAGTGAGTTCGTTGAACAGTCGGGAGAACACCGTCAACATGAACATGTTCACCGCATCCCCACTGGCGAAGTGTGCACGGGTGTGTCCCGCATCCATTCCCTGGGTCCAGTTTCGACTCTAGGTCACAGCGAATTTCCTCATCTGGGGTGCTGGTGAAGTTCTCGTACATATGAACCCGAAGATTTGAAATGACTCAGTTTCTCAGATCTTAGAATTTGGCATTGTGGGTCACGAATTCAAGATACGAACAAGGCCAAGCCTTGCAGATTATGCGGAACCATTCAACCTTAGCTTCGTTGAGTACCAGAAGCAGGCCCGGCAAATATCGAGGTCCCAGCCTTACATTCCTCATGAGGTGAAACTTTTGGGATGGTACAATCGCGGACATGAACCTGTACGATGTTATCCTCCTCGGGGCAAAGTGCATCGGGGATGGGTAAGTTCCGACAGCAATAATCGCGGAGGAGATTTTGACCGTTTCTCACTAGCTAATGTGTACCCGAAGTAGTGCATCCTCTGCCTGTCATCGTGAACCAGGGCATGCCAGCAGCACTGGTGTCCGACAATATTCAACAGCATGACCCGACCGGTGACCATTCTTTTGACTGGCGCACACAACCACAGGTCTTGGCCTTTTTACGCTTGGTCAGACGGGATGCAATAGGATTACGGTACACTACAGTCTTGCATTGTTCGCTGACGTTGCGTCGTGCCTACCAATGCAATATGCTTGAAGCGGGGGACAAACAAAAGGCAATGGTATCACGGCAATGGCGGTGGAAGGTTGTATAAACCGACGATACTAGTATTAATATTGCTGTATGCTTGTAGGAAGTAGGTATTTAATGCAAGTTGACTGGTACTGTGGCGTTGTTGCGCAGTGTTTGGTGCCCAAGGAGCTCGTCGCCAACTACGACTAAGAGCAGAGTTATCATCACCGTCTCCTAGCACCTACTGTGTGGGCTCAGCGCTCGTCCTACACAGCGACTTCAAAGTCCCCTTGACTACCTGTTCCATTACCAGGTTTCCGTGCTCCTCTTGTACGACCTTTCCTCACTGTTTAAAAAGTAGTTGCTGTTCCTTTCTGTCGAGGTATGTTAATTTCACTTTCCCTTGGCGATTACCCAGCTCGAATCCACCATTTCCTCACCACTTCCGCCTCCTCCCCTTCAGAAATCCGCCCCTCCGACTTCTCAGTACAAAACACCTTCCATATCATCATCCTATCAGGCCATCACCCCTCCAAACTCACATCTCATTAAATATTCTTTGGCTGAATTGGACATGGCAGAAGTTGACTACAACCGCAAGCGGTCTCGTTCCCCTTCAGATTCTGACGAGAAAAAGCATCACAAGCGTGCAAATACAGGCGCAACGGCATCCGCGGATGACTCACGAGCTGAGAAGAACCAAGATTTTGGCGCAACTGCTGCTTCGTCTATGACTCATGATGTAAATATGGCTGAAGGCCCCGCATCCGTAGCAGATACTACTGCGTCTACCCCCTCGCCTGAACCCTATTCACCGGACAACAAGAGCGGAGATTCGCGTTCCAGGTCAAACGCAGCCACTAAGCCAGCCGCAACCACCTCCGCAGCACCTTCCTCTTCTACCGCTGCCGCCGCCCCTCCGTCGGCCATGATCCATATGCGCTGCTTGATCGTTACTCAAGACGCGTCAATCATCATTGGCAAGGGTGGTTCGCACGTCAACGAGATTCGGGACAAGAGCGGTGCCCGCGTCATGGTCTCAGAGAGCATCCCTGGCAATCCAGAGAGAATTCTCAACGTCAGCGGACCTCTCGACGCTGTCTCTAAGGTGATTGCTCTCGTCACTGCGGAACTTAAATCTCATGGCGCATTGGTGGCTCTCTCAGGCATTTGGGCTCATCGTGCGGAGGATCAACGACGAGCCTTTTGACGTTCCCTCTGTTCCTGGCAGTCGCGCCGTCACTATCAAGTTCATGATTCCCAATTCACGCATGGGATCAGTGATAGGAAAGCAAGGATCCAAGATCAAGGAAATTCAAGACGCCAGTGGTGCTCGGCTGAATGCGAGCGAGGGTATGCTCCCTGGCTCGACGGAAGTGAGCACTGTATAGCAGAGTACTGACTCCGAAGCCTTACACGTTCTTTATCCCTATAGCGTGTGCTCAGCGTAGCAGGGGTTGCGGACGCTATCCACATAGCGACGTACTACATTGGCAATATACTCATCGAAGCACAAGAGCGTATGCCATCGTCCAGCAACTCGAGCTATCGCCCCTCGAGCTATTCTCGGCGGCCGCCGCAATCTGGGTCTTCCTACGTGCCAGGTTACACTTCGCACCACCCGTATGCACCGCCGTCGCAGAACCCGCCCCAGCAGCTGCAGACGCAGCAGATATATATCCCTAACGACCTCGTGGGATGTATCATTGGAAAGGGTGGCAGTAAAATCAATGAAATCAGGCATATGAGCGCCAGCCAGATCAAAATCATGGAACCTGGCACTGGTCTGAACGGCGCGCCATCATCCGGCTCGGAAGGGGAAAGGTTGGTAGTAATTACTGGTCAACAGGCCAACATTCAGATGGCGGTACAGTTACTGTATCATGTGCGTCAAGTTTTCCTTGTCCTGCCCCATCCATTCCTGACAACACCTCCCAATAGCGATTGGAGCAGGAGAAACAAAAACAACTCCGGGGATCAACTTCGTCTTCTTCTTGAACGTGTTGGCTGAGATATGAACTTTATGTCGATGTCTCCTTTTTTATAGCATCCTCATGTCAAAGAGGATAACAAGCGATTCTGTTCCCTTGTGTGTTTGCTTTGCTTGCCCCGATTGCGTGTCGATACGCGGTCTTGTACTCCTAAAGGCTAAGTTTACTCCTTTGCTTCGATGCTTTTCTTTCCTGTTGAGTTACTGTTCCATGTGGTGTGACTCTAGTACATTCAACAACTATTCACATAATTGCTGGTCGCGTCTGTGTTCGTTCTAGGGTGATCGTTTACGTAAGATTGAAGCGCTGAGGGCAAACAAAAAAAGTTGTGGGAAAGAGCTGGAAGTTCGCTAGGGATAACCACAGATGGCGTCCATACTGAATGCTCAAAAGGCAAATGCCACAAAGGCAGAAGCAAAGAACAAAGGTAAACGAAAGGCGGACGAGATGGATGTCAACAACGATGCGCCCGTCCACCCCATGAGGAGGAACAAGCAGCGCGTCCTGCTGCTTTCCTCTCGGGGTGTCACCCAACGCATGAGACATCTGATGAGTGATCTGGAGGCACTCTTGCCTCACGTTAAGAAAGGTACGTCTTGTTTTATCGTGTCTCACAGCTCATGCGCTCATTCTACTTGCAGAATCTAAACTGGACTCCAAGTCTCAGCTTCACCTCCTCCCAGAGCTAGCGGACCTCAACAACTGCAATAACGCGCTGTACTTTGAGGCACGAAGACACGAGGATTTATATATGTGGGCGGCTAAGACTCCGAACGGTCCCAGCGTCAAATTGCATGTGCAGAACGTGCATACGATGGACGAGCTGAAAATGACTGGGAACTGTCTAAAAGGCAGTCGAGGGATACTCAGTTTTGACAAGGCATTCGATGACACAGAGTGGGGTAAGCTGACAAAAGAGGTGTTCACGCATGTGCGGACATTAGTTTTCAATCATTAATCGATCTGACTCTGGCGCTTGTTAGATATTCGGTGTTCCTCCCACAGCAAGGAGAGCGAAACCATTCATTGATCACGTCCTAACGTTCTCCATACTCGATAGCAAGATATGGTTCCGAAACTTCCAGGTTAGTCCCGCACGTTCCTATCAGTGAACCACCATAGAATGCATTCCACACTAGATCCTCGAAAAAGATCCCCAGCAACCCAATGCTCCCCCCAAGACATCATTGGTTGAGATTGGTCCTCGATTCGTGTTGACTCCCATTCGCATTTTTGAGGGAGCCTTTGGCGGCGCTACCGTTTACTCTAATCCAGGTTCGTTCCCACCGTTGCCTTTCTGGTGTGGTGCTCTGACGTTGATCACACTGACACTGTAGAATTCATTACTCCTACGGCCGTACGGACTTTAATCAAACGAAGTAAAGGAGACAAATATGGTAAACGGAAGGATGCTCAAGAAGACATTACGCGGAGGAAGGAGCTACGGCGGAGAGAAGAGGATGCATTGACAGTGTCGAAGGTGTTCGCATGAGAATGCTGTAGGCCGGGTTGTACGACATGAAAAATGTAGCCCATGCTACGCATGCAGCAGTCCCGCACAAAATCGCTGTTTTGCGACGGCAACAATCACATCTTTGACCTAATATCCAAGTCACATCACTGATCGGAACAACGGCTCGTGTTTTTGGTCGTGCCACTTCATCTGGAGAGACAATGGCGAAGGAGAGAGGGGGTTTAATGACGCCGTGTGAGAGATGTCTTTGAGATTCCGCGCTGCCAGGCCCAAGCTCATGTTCTCCATTGTTCTTAAGTTCTCCTCCCGACCAAAACGCTCAGGAGCACAGCCACGATACCTTTTGTTCCCTTTGTGTCCTCGCAAAGGCAACCACTAGTTTACGAAACAAAGGGAATCATAGCCAGAAAATATGTCATGCCAATCGCAAGTAAGCTTCTGAGTCTTATTTCAGCTTAATTTCGCAGCGCCTGGCGTTCGTACCCTGGTCCGATATGAATTGCTGCTAGGCGTGACTCGCCTGATACACCAGTGATCGTCCCCAAACGCTTTGGTCAGGCTACCTTTTGTTCCCCCTTCACTTCCGTGGGTCCAGATAACCGAGTGGCATGTATTCATATATAACGAAAGTGCGTGTCCTCCTCTTCACTACTCCTTTCCTTCCCCCCAGAGTTCATTCCCTGTCTCATACTAGAGATGACCCTGTCATTAGATATCCAACCTTTCTCGAACTTCCTGGACATGTATGGGGATGCAGATTCATCGTAAGCATACCTATCGCAGTTTTCCTTGAGTGGCGAGCCTCATTGGGTCCGGGTCAACAGATCTGCATTCTCACTGGCAGGTTACATTTCCGTCTCCCTCACCTCACCCATTTCTATGTTCAACCGACAAAGAGCGATCACGCATCTTCTCCTGCAATCGTTGACTATCACTTTTGAAGGCCAGTCAGAAACCCTCACGCCGAGAACCGGATATGCTCCCGTTCGTCTTTGCTCGATCACACGTGAATTACTATGTGGCGAGCCCGTCGACCTCTCAAACGAAGGCCACGAGGACTCCGATAAACCTTGCTCGTGGAATGTCGTGTTCGACATCCCAGTACCTGGCTGGCTACCAACATCCTCGGTATACGGGGATGCTTCGGTTGGAGCAGCTGGAACCCGCTATGCTCTTTACGCCACGGCTACGTTTACATATCTTGACGAAGGCAGCTCCTCGCCCTTCTCCTTCACAAACTTCTGTGCCCCTTTCCGCTCTCGGGTACGGACTGCAGACGCCCGCACATGCCCTATCACCCTTCGGCGCTTCGTCGAACCCTCAGCTGAGTCATCCTCCAGCGCGTTCCCAATGTCGCTCTACATCGTTGACGCGCAACGGGAGCCTGAAACCGAGGGCTCAGTTCAAAGCTCTATCCCCCCTGACGTTTTGAAGAAGATTCATGTCATTGCCAGCATACCGAGTGCTGTGACGATGAACGAGAGTTCCCTGCCTTTCGTTTTGCGCCTCCAAGGAAAGGACTTGGACAACTCCGAGCGCGAACGATTGAGAGTCACGGAATTTTCCGTCGACGTGGAGCAAGTTGAGGTGTATAGGTTAGTCGTGAGGTGAATGCTGCTGGCAAATACCCGTCTAATGTAATCCATCAATCAGGAACACCTCGAGTCGAGACCATCTTCATCGCTACCCCATCCTATCGCAAAGGCATCAGCCTCCCAATGTTGCCTTGCGAGACCCTCATCCTATTCACACACTGTGTGACACTGGCCTTTATATGACTTCCGAACCTTCCAAAGCGAGCGTCAACCGACAATTTTCTCTTCTCCCTCCTAGCGAATCTGGCCTATACATCGTTTCTGGCGATGGTCGGGTTTTCACGCACGGGAGCTCTACGGCTCCAGATGAAAACTGGTACATTCTCGAAACCAAGGTTCCTATCGCTACGGAGCTTTGCCTAGCCGACTGGGCTGGCGCCCAGAAACGGCGTATCACAGAAAATAGCCCGCTTTTCAGCGTTCGGCACTTCGTGCACGTCGCCATTCGATGCGAATATGACCTCCCCGATTCCGAGGAAACAGTGCACGAACGCCTGCATTTTTCGCTTCCACTGAAATATGTCTGCGTACCCGAATTCGCTACCCCCTCGGAGGACGCTATCGAACGCCAGCCATCAGTGGAACTTCAGAAAGGCTGCCCATATGCCCAAACCCTTCCTGCGTATTCGCAGCTTTTCCACACAAATGGCGAACGGAAGATAGACTACTCGATCCCATTGCCTGTCTACGAGCCTCCCTCGGCCTCAGCGTTGTTGACATCGGATCACAACGTAGATCAGCAAACGATGTTCTAACCATTCACGCTATATTGTGTACTCGTCTGCAACTGGTGTCAGTGGTACCGTCATCCTTCCTCATATCATCATCGCACCTGTCATTCATTGTCTCATCACGAGAGTTATTATTTAGCTGCCTTCGCTTTGTGATCATAGTGCTTTAATGTTTCCCTTGCCTTCTGCTTGTTTTTGCGTTGATTAATCCGCACGTCCATTCCTTCCTAACTTTTTCATACCTGTCCCAACATCGAAAGTATCATATACAAGCAAGTTACACGATGATATAATAACTTACGTTCAATAATCACAACCGAACAACCTTGACCTTAAGACGCCACCTGTTTCACATTCATCGATGCATCACTTGCTCATTGAGTAAGTAGATGGATGCGAGACGCTTGTGGAAGAATGGTATCGATGAAGTATGAAATTCTGAAACACCGCTAGTCCTAGTGAATCCTAGGACCTCATCAGCGCCATTGCCGCTGGCCAGTGGCAGGTGAGTGCAAGCATGCCAATTGGAGATACGAGCTCTCAGATCTCAGCTCTAGCATCAACTCCCTCACAATCAGGACGTCATCCTGAGAGCACCTCTTACAACTGACGCGATCCGTTGTTTGGCTTGCTCCTTCCTCGTCTGACCGGGTGAACCATTAATTGGATCATCGTGTACTAGTATGTGAAGTTGAGCTATTCTTTTCTTGAACAGTCAGTGGCCACAATTTCATTCTAGTTTCACCCTGTGGGTCAATGTCTCAGGTGTTCGGCGATGCCAGGGCGTACAAATACTAGTATGCTTGAGGTTCAAGTTGGTGGTGTCGCATCTACCTCGGTCTGCGCTTCATGTCTACAGGAGTCTATCAACTTCCCGACTTGCTCGCCTTACTGCCCAAGAAACCTGGCGGCGATATCAGTCCCCATTTCAAGGAGGCTGATACTGGATTTAACGCATGGGTGCACAAGAAGCTCGGCTGGTTCTTCGCTAAGGTTCGTGTGCGCATATAGTGGCTAGTGCCTGCACTCATCCCTGGTTGACCTGCGCTGCTAGGAGGTGTATAACGCCGAGATGCCTCTGCTGGCTGCCGTAGCATGGCCCCTTGCCTCTTGTCAGGAACTGAGGGCGATTCTCGCTTATATGACGTCATCTTTTATGCTGGAAGAGTTGACGTATGCATCTTGTCGCTGATCACACCAAGCTGTGCTCACGCACTCTATGTAGGGACCGTTGTTCGAGCACAAAGGTTGTGGATAATTCACAATTGTGGATCAACACGCTACGAGACACCGACGGGGGGAAAACCTCTCGCCATCCGTTCATCAAAACCATGCGCAAGTTAGTTGGTTGAATGACCTTCTCTCTTTCTTAATGATTTACCAATCCCTTGCAACGCAGGGAACTAGTCCCCATGATGAAGGCAGCTGTCGATCCATTTCACTGGCCCCAATTCATCGCTGCGAACGAACGATTTGCCAAAAATGTCATTCGAGAAGCATTCGTCCGTGACGCAGATGTAAACGAGAACGCGGTTAACAATATCCAATCATACACGATCATGCGTCGGGAGACGATCGGCACGCGCCCATGCTTTGTCCTAATGCGGTCCACTCGCCGCCTCTACATTCCTGACGATGTTTTGGCCCATCCACTCATGGAAGAGATGGAGGATGTCGCCATAGACATGGTCTCCATTGCTAATGTGAGAAAATTCCCGCGGGAACGTTCTCTCCTCTAAGTGTAGTTTGTTGTTTTCCCCCAGGACATCTACTCCTTCAAGAAAGAATACGGCGACAACGGGGCATTGACCAATCTTCTGACAATAATTCAGAAAGACCCCACGACTGACCACCTGGATTTGCAAGAGAGGATTCGTTACGCCACAAAGCTCTTCAACGCGGCCTTGGATCGCTTTCACTCATGCAGGCAGAAGCTACCTTCATTCGGTGACGTTGCTCTAGATCGACACGTCTCGTCATACGCAGACGGTTTGGTCGACTGGATTGTGGGGAATATCGAATGGAGTATTGTTAACCACCGCTATAATACCTTCGTACACGAGAAGGACAGGCGGAACAACATCATGAGGTTGAACAGCCGCCTCCTCTCATCGCAACACTTCATACTTTTCTTTATCGTCACGGTGCTGAGTATCTTGTTCGGACATCTTCCAGTGCAATCGTTGTACCGCGTATTCTACGCCTGATTGTTATTGGCCATGTAATGCTCCCCTTCTTTTAGTTAACTCGGCTTCCAGAGTCTGTATTCTCTAACAGATCTTACCCACAGATCTGATTGTACTGATTTGATTGTACCCCATAATGTAGTGACTACCGATTTGAAAACAACACGACTTTTCTGTCATGCGCCTTCCAGGTCTCTACAGGACCCTCGCACTTGACTGCCCAAATCTCCTCACCATCAAAACCCGTCAGACTGACGGCACCGCATCGTAAGGACATAGACTGCGTATCCTGATTCTCGGTGACGAGACTGGTGTTCCTTAGCATCTGTGCTGTCCTCTCGCGTTCGGTCGCATCCTCGTTTGTGATATAGCACAAAGACATGTGAGGGAACCTCGGGGCGCTGTGTTTCAAGCCAGAACGACCCAAGGTTGTCACGATCTGACTTTGTAGATCAACCAGGTCCCCGGTACGCCGTATGTCGATGAGCACTGAGCGGAAATAGTGGTCATCAACCACAAGAGATTGAAAGTCGGCACGGATGGACCTCTGATTGGTAGGAATCGCGTCGAGTAGCGCATCCCACTCAGGGGTTCCTGGCTCCGAGTCTGTGTTGGGGATTGACACAAGCGTTATGTGAGGTATGATGGTGGGATATGAAAGTGGGGAGAGATCATGATCTGATGATTGCGATGGGCGTTTCGGTAGAACGGATTGTATGAGACCAATCTGCTCTGCTGAAGGCACGAGCCAGAGAGAAAGGCCTAGAGATAGAGGGGGAACGTTCGACTTGTCAGCGTCAACTGATACTAGCCTTTCTCGAGTTCCCAGCACTTACCCATCGTTACAACAGTTAACCGATCGAGTAGGCCTGAAGATAAGTGATGATTCACGGGTTGAAATTCTAAGTGTCCTCAAGACCTCAAGGTTTCAAGCTCACTAGGAGCTTTAAGGTGAGAGTGCCAGTGCACGCGGAGGCAAGAGTAAGGGCCGGCCGCCGTCATGTACATGGCAGGGGCTGAGAATACTACGGGAGCTTCAACACAGCAAAGAAGACATTTTAATTTACAGACAAGGCCCAGCTATAGGTGGACTTCGCTACAAAACTTTGGGCCAGTATGAAACTAGAAAACACGAATCCCGACCATCGTACCGCAGCGCTCATTAAATACATCACCGTCAATGATGAAATTTCGGCCATACACCATGGACTTGTCCTTGTTACTCAGAAGACTCGCGCGGTCCCAAGCTTACCCAACTGCTTTCAACCCCAGAACTTTCCAAGTCTCCTTCATTGCTTTCTACGTCCGCGTCAGAACCCGTCTCATGCTCATGCACTAGATCGGAATGCGACGCGGTAGCAGATGGGGGTTTGGGAATAGTAGGGATGTGATTCAGAGATCGATGCAGAACCAAGGAAGAGGTCGCCGCGAGTGCGGGAGTCCCAGTGGGTGGAGCAGATACAGGAGGTAGCACGGGAGTAACAGGGACATGGCGAGGCTGGGTCGGATAAACCGGAAGAAGGCGGTTTCGAATATCCACGAGGGTGCGAGGAAGAGCAAGAAGGCTATCCAGGAGTACAGCGGGGAGGAAAGATACGATCGTGTATGTATAAGCTAATAGTGGCATGAGCAAGCGAAATGACTGTCTAGTAAGGCAACTTACCACCTCCTCCGACGGAAAATCTATCACCACGCATCCAATCTTTGATCTTTTCATTCACAAGTCCGAGAGCAATCCCAAAAACGACATTTCCAGCTCCCCTGGTTTTGGTCCCTGCGCTGACCACTCCGATGAGACTATCCACGAATACAGAGACATCTTCCGGAGTTCGCGAACTTCGAGTCTCTCCGAGGGCATTTAAGGCTGCACCGTAACTAGCCTTTTCCGAGGGGGTCCAGTCGCTCATAGTATTTGTAACCCCAGAATCATTGTGAGATGGACCAACAGCCCCAACATCGACGGTGACAATGCGGATGGTACCCATCCCTTGGGCAGTCGCAATTTCCCGACGCAGAACATCGGCAGCACGAAGAGTAGCAGCAGCACTCATGGCGCTAACGCCACAAAATGGTAGCCCCACACGTGCGTCAGCAGCTGGCAAGCAAAGGATGATCGATTTGCGTCCACGTGTGCGTTGGGCGTCTGCGCGGAGTAATGGCAACAGGGCCTGGAGTGTTTGGAGTGGTGCGATGTGTGTGGAAAGAAGATGGGGAAGGTAGGTACTGCGCAAGGAAATCTGTTCAAGTGGGGCTGGTGCGCAATGGATAGAGGCAGTTGGCATGGTCAGCAATGATATCACGGAATACAATAGAGGGTGATAGGGAGTAGCTGCATAGGGGTCACCCGCAGCAGTGATAGGAAATCGTCGGGACAATGTAGACGCCAGAGACCGAAGGAAGATTGGAATAGTTCCCGGCTGACGGGCAGTGGTCAGCTGGTATCAGGAGAACGTCGTGGTGCCACGTACTTCATTCGGGTCCAGGATGAGAGCACGAACGTAACCATGTCCCTTGTTCTCAATGTCACTGACAGCCTCTGGAGATGAGACGCTGGTGATAACAATATAACCCTGTTTCTCGAGTTCCATTATCAAAGGAAGTCCCAGGGGGTGGTCACCGCCCAGAACAACTGTAACAATTCATTAACCTGCTAGTTCCAGGCGAAAGATAGACCAACAGAACATACCGACAACCTGACGCTTCTCAGGTTGAGCAGCAGCTATCTTGATTCGTCTCCTGTGCACAGACCTCGTGTGGACGGTGCTATATCCTGCCAGCAGACCAGCTCCGAGAGCTGAAATGACCATGCCTGAAGTTATCCATGGGTGCTGAATAATCCAATCCCCAGCCTTGTTGATGAAGGACTTTGGCGGAGGGGGTGGGGGTGGGGGTGGTATTTCGAATGCGCCGAGACCAGGAACATGGATATCCGGGAGAGAAGGGAAGGAAGGAGGACCAAAGCGGGAGATATCAACCCAAAGACGATTCACAGCCTCACGGATATTTGGAAGATCAGGCGAGACAGCCGCCAGAGACTCTGAGACGAAGTATTCGACAGACTCGAAGTATCGCTCCAGCTCATCAATTGTGGGAACCATGGCTGTCGGCATCTATGTAGGAATCTGCCAAATAGCAGAAGAGCAACAGTGACGGTGACGGTGGTGCCAAGTAGTTGTAGTCGATGTGGATAGTCGCACCGAGCTGAATAGGGATACTTCTCCGAACTCCGTGCCGACACCCACAGCACTACACAATAATGGCGGTAATTTTCTCCGACTAAGTAGCCTACAGTTAATCTCGACCTTGTCCAACAAGTGTGTTACTATCGGTGAGGGTTCCTGGCATCCATTACCCTGGCGGACCACGAGAAATTAACACGAAGGCCCATCAGTCAAACCAAACTCAATTGTGCTCGAAGGAAAAAAGGTGAAAAGAATTATTCGACGCCAGCAGGATTCGAACCTGCGCACTCAAAGAGTAACAGATCACTTGGGGTTCTAATCTGTCGCCGTAACCACTTGGCTATAGCGCCTTGAAAGCGTTTAGCATCAAAGCCGTGCATGTAACGACGCCTCATTTCAAATGAGGTAATAACCGATGCATAAGGATGATATTTTGTTGCAAGCCGACACCCTGCTCTACTCTACGATAATGTTAAGGAGCACCTAAGAGCACAGAGTAGGGTAAAAACTGTCCGCCACATGCACATCAACACGTCTAGTTACCACTTATCTCCTTAGCGAGTTGCTCGGCCTTCGCCTTGACATCCTCGATCGTACCAGCCATGTAGAAAGCAGACTCAGGCAAGCTGTCGTGTTGGCCGGCGAGGATCTCCTTGAACGACCGGACGGTATCCTTCAAAGACACAAGTTTGCCCTCATAACCAGTGAAAACTTGCGCGACTTGGAAAGGTTGCGACATGAATCGCTGAATCTTGCGGGCACGCTCGACCTGTATTCATGTTGTTAGCAAACAACCAAGGTCCACAGTCCTCCAACGCACAGTCAACTTGTCTTCTTCTGACAACTCGTCCATACCCAGGATGGCAATGATATCTTGCAGTGACTTGTAGTCCTGGAGAATCTTCTGCACAGCAGTGGCGACCTGGTAGTGCTCCTGGCCAACGATGCGAGGGTCAAGCATACGGGACTTCGAGTCAAGAGGGTCGACGGCGGGATAGATACCGAGCTCAGCGATGCCTCGGGACAATACGGTAGTGGCATCCAAGTGAGCGAAAGTGGTTGCCGGGGCGGGATCCGTCAAGTCATCAGCAGGGACGTAGACAGCTTGCACTGAGGTGATAGAGCCTTTCTTAGTGGTGGTGATACGCTCTTGCCTGTATCAGGGTCAATTCAACGGTAGACCGAAAGGAGAAATGTTTGCGTACATGCCACCCATATCAGTGGAGAGTGTGGGTTGGTAACCGACGGCGGAGGGAATACGACCGAGCAGGGCCGACACTTCGGAACCAGCTTGGGTGAAACGGAAAATGTTGTCGATGAAGAGAAGCACGTCTTGACCCTCCTCATCACGGAAGTACTCCGCAATGGTAAGACCGGTTAGGGCGACACGGGCACGAGCACCCGGGGGCTCGTTCATCTGACCAAAGACCAATGCGACCTTGGAGTCGCCTTCGAGGTTGATGACACCAGTCTCAATCATTTCATGGTAGAGATCGTTACCCTCACGAGTACGCTCGCCGACACCTAATTCCCAACGAAGGACATCAATCTTCCAAGCGAAAACTTTGCAAACATGCAAGCATACGAACCACAGAAAATAGAGAAACCACCGTGAGCCTTGGCAACGTTGTTAATCAATTCCTGGATCAACACCGTCTTGCCAACACCAGCACCGCCAAAGAGACCAATCTTTCCACCACGGGCATAAGGGGCCAAAAGGTCGACAACCTTGATACCAGTCTCGAGAACTTCAGCGGTGGTGGACTGGTCAACGAATGGGGGAGGGTCTGCGTGAATAGGGCAGAGCTTGACGCCCTTGATGGGACCACGCTCGTCAATGGGTTCGCCAATAACGTTCATGATGCGGCCGAGAGTAGCGGTACCAACAGGGATTTGAATGGGGGCACCAGTGTCGATAACCTTCTGGCCACGGACGAGACCTTCCGTACCGTCCATAGCAATGGTACGGACGGAGTTCTCACCGAGATGTGACGCAACCTCAAGAACAAGACGATCACCGTGGAAACCCTGGACCTCGAGGGCATTGAGG
The DNA here is from genome assembly GCA_000827475.1 of Paxillus involutus ATCC 200175. Taxonomy (NCBI): domain Eukaryota; kingdom Fungi; phylum Basidiomycota; class Agaricomycetes; order Boletales; family Paxillaceae; genus Paxillus; species Paxillus involutus. The sequence continues at coordinate 77,371 of KN819404.1, forward strand.
ATGGGAGGGAGATTGTCAGTCTCAAACTGAACGTCGACGACGGCACCAATGACCGTTTTCACGGAACCAATGGCTCCCTTGGCTTCTGTTGCATAAGTGCGTGCTACATTCCGAACACAGCCGTTCCGAGAGTGAAAAAAGTGTGGCAAGTGCAAAACATCAAGGTGAGGACGCCGTAAAACGGAATAAGACGAAGAAACTGACCTTGTGAAGAAGCGGGGAGACGTGAAGAACGAACTGCAGCGTTTTGTTTGGGTGGGGGAGAAGGGACCGACAGACGCGACAACAGCGGTGCTGCAGTCTGCAAGAACCGGCTGGAGTTCTTTGCACTGTTGGCGGCTCTCCTGGAGACGCGGGTGACGCCACGGGCAGTAAGCATTATGGTGAACGACGACGAAGACGACGACGGAGGTAAGGAAATTAGGTGGAAGAAATACTCGACTTAACACGCCAAAGAATTTTGAATTCAGTTCCAATCTCCGACTCTCCCGACTTTGGCCGTCTGCACTTATGTAAAAATCTAGTCTCTCACTTCAGCTGGGCTGTGCTGTACTGACAGTCGTCTTACTCAAGGACATCGGGTATGTTCAGCGACACTGGTGCAATGTGAGTCATGTAGTTGCTTTAGGTGTTGTCACTATGCCAGGACTTGGAGTTTGCATCTCGGCCACCCGTTGTCCGCTGAGATGGATTTAATTACCTTGATCGAATTTGCGTCGTCCATGACCAATGAATCTATCCAATCGAGCAACTCGCCCAGCGCTCAGCCACTGACGCGTCGTAGTCTTTCCCACGACCGTGTCCGAACGCGTAGTCGCGCATCGTGTACTAAATAATCAGTTGAAGCCTTGCTTGCTTTTCTTCGACAAAACTTATCAAAGCCACCCCGCACCGCAACCAATGAGCGAGGCGTTTATATCTACTGGGCTTCTTGGATTAGGACCTTCCACACTATCCCTCGATCCCCAGAGTTCAGTCTCGTTGAGTTCAGGATTCGTCTCCAATGGCCTCTTGGGTGATTCAGTCACTTCAGTACATGACGAGGATGCGACGCTAGTGTCCGACGACCTTGCCGAACTAACCCGGGGTTGCAACCCGGACGCGCTCTCACGCGAAGACTGCGATCAGAGTACCTTTCATTCAAGTGACGTTGGCCCAAGGAACAGAGAGAATTGTAGGTCACGAGGCAATTTCGCGCACATACCAACTGATTTGCACTACCAGTACAACACACTACTACATTCATCTCGACAGGGTTACTTTCAGAATCGCACGGTAGGTCTCTCGCTCTCGGACAAGCCATCGTCCTCACTTCCCATAGACGACGTATTTCCGCTCATCTCCGATATACTTGGCCTCAAGCCCAATCAATCCAAGCATACAGCAACGAACTCCACCCTTCCCAGTACTTTGTCGCACACTCGTGCACCTGTTAGGGCAACAACCATTGATGGCAAAACTGTGTACATCAAGCGTAAACCTCATGTTATGGAGTTGCGAAAGGTATGCGAGACATAGTTGATGCATGTTTCCTTCTTATGTCCTGCTAGTCAACATCCTCGACCTCACGAATGGCGACTTTGCTCGATGTACCTATTCATAGACTATTGGACGAGCTCTCGGCTTCCACAGCTTTGAAAAAGAACATCTCGTACGTGATCAGACTATTCCGTATGACGAGCTCTAGTTTGACGAGACGACGAGAAGCACATCAAAACCAGAAAACTTTCACCAGCCGGTTGAAGACAAGTTGTGGGTCGACAGATACCGCCCTCAACGCTTCACTGAGCTCTTGGGCAATGAACGAGTTTCTAGGGAAGTGATGGGATGGGTAAAGCAGTGGGACTGGTGCGTGTTCGGTAAGAGAAACAAGAAGCGGGCCAGAGAAGACGACCAGAACTACGACCCCGAGGACGAATACCATCGACCAAGAGAGAAGGTCAGGCCGCACGTATTGTGCTCCCATGCAAGAGCTCATCCGATTACTACTAGTTGCTCTTAATATCCGGACCTCCTGGACTTGGCAAGACCACGCTAGCCCATGTCATTGCTGCGCAAGCAGGCTACGAAGTCATCGAAATTAACGCCAGGTCATCCAGTTTCACTGCCCCCGTCCGAGAGCTACACTGAATGTACGGCAGTGATGCGCGATCTGCACAGGTCATTGACGATCGGATACGTCCCGCACTTGAATCAGGTTCTGCAGTTGGGAGTACGAAACCTGTCCTGCTCATCATTGATGAAATCGATGGGGCGACCGGTGGTGGTGGTGACAATGTACGCCGCCCGTCTAGCCAACCTTTTGTGCCCCGCTAACCCTTCACTGTTCGCAGTCGAGTAGTTTCGTTCAGAAGCTCGTCTCACTAACCTTCGACAGACCGAAGACAAGGCGTGAGTGATGTTTAGTGCCTTCACTGACGTTCTGACTTATAGTTGACAGGGAAAACTCGAGACCAGCAGGATAAACGACCCTTGCTCCGACCAATCATTTGCATATGTAACGACCAAAACGCCCATTCCCTAGCTAAACTTCGTCCACACGCAAGGCAGATCCGATATACGCGACCGGCTGATATTCACATAGTCAAGCGACTTCGCGAGATCTGTGAACTTGAAGGGCTGAGTGCCGATACCAGAGCACTCAGCACCCTTGTTGGTGTCGCGAAAGGCGATCTGAGAGGTTGCCTAAATACACTACAGGTCCGTCACTCTTTTTAGCGATACAGCTGATAGATTACTGAGCAAAATAACACAGTTTATAAAATCGCGCAACGAGAATGTCACGGAACCTTTGATTCGTCACGCTACCGCGGGTATGAAGGAAGCAGACACCACGGCAACAACGGTTCTAAATGAGATATTCTCCCCCTTGTCACGGAAGCGGGTCAAAGAGCTTGCAATGGGTGAGGAAGAAGAGGCACGATATGTAAATCGTCTGAGCCGAGCTATCGAGGGACTTAACAATTTCTCGAGCATTGCAAACGGTACGTAACTTCATCTGCAAGTTTGGATCGCTTTCGTCATTCATTCGCCTCAGGATGCTTTGCGCACTACACGAACTGCCAGCGCCACGAACCAAGCATGTCTCGGTATGAGAGGGCAACTGAGTGGCTAGGAACTTTCGATATATTTTCCTCAATCATGTATTCCGATGGTGACTTCGGTTTGCACGCATACCTCCCATATCTACTCGTTCCATTACACCCACTATGCCGAGAGCGTGCTGGGCAACGAGTGGAAAGGGACTCTGCAGATTGGGATGTAGGCGTCCTCAATTATCGAACCATATGGCTGCTGATGCAGGTTGAGTGTAGAATATGCTGGTCACGCGCACCAATGGGGAGGTCTACAGGTCACTCTCGAATGGCATCCGTACGGCTGGTCGGAGCGCAGGTGCATACAGACATCTCATCACGGATCAGGTTCTCCAGCTGGAGTTTGCACCATACATCAACCGAATAATATCGCCACCTTTACGACCGGTAAGTCAATTTCAACCACTGGAACCCCTCGAGAAAGCGTTCTTAGTCAGGCTTAACTTATCCTGCAACTCTTTACAGGTTAACAGTCAGATCATCAAACCTGGGGAACGTGCTTTGCTCTCCCGTCTTGTGGAGATCATGGTTTCTCTCGAACTTCGATTCGTGCAAGAAAAGGCCGAAGATGGTCAGCTCGTGTACAGACTCGACCCGTGCGTATTTCTACGGGCCCACGCTTGACCTCGAATCTCCTGACGAATGGAAACACAGGCCAATAGACGTTTTTGTGACCTATGACGGGAAGCGTGCAGCTGATATCGCAGTCTCGAGGTATGCTGTCCGTCACCTCGTCGCTGCAGAGGTGTGTACTCCGTTCAGCCGTGGACGCCTCTACTAACTCTGTCTTAGATTGATGCCGCGCTTATCTCACGACAAGCGGATGCGGTCGAGAAGGGAAAAGCCTCCATCAGGGAAAACTTCTTCCGTAAAAGGTCAGTCTTAAAATCTCTGTCGGGGCTGCTTTTTGAAGCAGCTTGCTATAGAGCTTCTGCGGACGAGCCCAGCGATGTACTGGAAACGCCTGACAACGTGGAAGAGGAAGGCCGCTTGGAACGCACACAGCCGTCCGGTCCTGATGTTGGTCCCATCAACAAAAGGGCTCGCACACAAGGTCAAATTGATGTTGCAGACAAGGTAGGCCGCAGAGTATTCAGCCCCAGTTCAACTGACCGACGTACTCCCTGTAAGCCCCCTGTTGACTTCTTTGGAAGACCGATCACAGCTCCCAAGGCCCCAACCTCGTCGGTCTCCAAGCCAAGGCGCCACATGCTTCAAGAGTTCCAGACGACTTATCGCTACCTTGAGGGCAACTCAGCTGCTGTTCGAAAGCCTGTGAAGGTGTCCTCATTTCTGTGACGTCGGATGTGCGCGCTACGGAACTAGAGGGACGAGTATGAGTACCCAATAAATTGTGTATATTAGACGCCTCAGCAGCGTCGGAAAACAGGCATGGCGATGATTTGTACCGGGAGTGTCGTTCCTTTCGTTGATTCCCTACATGGTATTAATTTATGGATGAAGGACTTACTAGTACATATGACATACTACAGGACATACCGAACGATGGTCACTGGTCAGAAGCATCTGAAATTCTGGATGAGTGCCCAAGAGAAGTTGCTCAGCGCTTAGCTCTCGCTGCACGTTCGAAGATGCGCCCGAGTAAAGTATCTCATGCACGTTCAAGTTTGCGGAGGGTTGCGATACATAATTTCCGTCACCACGGTGGCCCCAAGAGCAGTCACTTCTTCGTTCGGACTTTGCTCTTATATACCGTCCGACAGGTTCGTCTGGGAATACCAGCATTGGGTGAAATCATGGGTCGACCGTCCAGTTCCGATACATGATGGATGAAAGGCAGTCTTTCCTCAGGCTCAGGCTATCCCTCAAGCATTTCGGGTCATTCTGACGTAAGCACTTTGGCTCAGATCCTGCCAGCGCATGGCTCATTCTCTTCCACATACAACTTGTCGGGTGATACATGATGTCTTTCGTCCCAGCTCGTCGATGACTTGTTCTTCCTGCCTTCAAGGCCTGAGGTGTAGTAAGTACATTTAGGATTCGGAAGTGGGCTATCTCATGTGGGTCATTACCGGTGATTGATCGTGTCCGCATCGCAATCGTTCTCTCGACGCTTCAACGCCACGCTTTTCGCCTTTCCGAACTGGTGTTCTTCAACTGATCACAGCAAACTGGAGCAACGGATAGGACATAAACAACATGGGGAATGCTGCGCGTTGAAAAGGGGCGCCACAGGATCCACATGTATGATACCTGAGGCCTGAGGACCCAGACAGACACCACGACCCAGAAGTCGGAAGGAACTAACTCCTGTGTCGTACGTCGTACAAACTCGTGAAAGCTGATCGTGGCTTCCTGACTTCGTCCGCTGTAGAGGCCAAAAACAGAGTAACAGACTCAAGAACCCTGAAATTGTTCGACCAATACCATAGAGAAGGAGCCTTACAACGGACAGGGATTCTTGTCTGTCCGTAGGTCGCTTGATTAACCTGTCTCGAATTGTCAATCAGTTGTTTCCTTCCGTTGGCGCTGACTTCTTTGAGGTAATCGGAATGAGGTCCTTCTCGCATGAAGCATGGACGTAATCAGTCTTGAGTCTGACATGACATCCTAAGTTAGACCCAAACTTGTGACTTCCACTGCCCGGTCGACCGTTTACAGCAAGGAGATGTCATCTGCGCGGAAACCACGGGTGGGGGTTGCAATTACACAAGATTGTCGGCAAGTTACTAGTTAGTGTACTTCGCCTTGCGCCTTGCGCCTCGCTGACTATCATACAGTGGAATTTTCAGACAACCACCTGCGCCTCGCATATTTGCATTCACCGCTTTTCCAAATAAGCTCCACCTGATACCCACGGAGATCAGGCGACAGTACTGTGCAGCTGCATCTTCTAGTATGGCTAACCCGACGCACAGCGATTGGCTGTACTTGGACAAGGAATCACATCAGAGCTGCCCGACCGAACTCAGGCAGCTATTGGCATACGTGCTCCATCTTCGTTCTTACTGGCAACCTGAAGGACGCGCCAAGCTCGTCATACCAAGCTCTTGGATGGTCAGCTCATGTCACGCTTTCTGCAAGAACTTCAATCAGATGCCGTCCATATTTCCAGGAGCTTCTTGCCTTCAAGGAACATGGATGGAGACCGGAGTGTACAGGAGACCGATCGTGTACTTTTCGTCAAGTGCGGTTCGGAGGGGTTGGTGAGGCAGGTACAGGTGCATGCGATGAAGAGGTGTCACGGGACATCGTGTCACAGCTGTTAATCAACTCTGGGATAGAAGGCAGCTCAACATCAACATCTTCTGTCTCCCGCGTCTTTGGGGGTATCTCTGGTTGCATGATACGAAGGTATGTTCACCACTGTCTTCTTCCGTGGCCAAGGTGACCACCAGTTACAGAGATGCGGCAACGCTCTATTCCTCGCGGAGCAAAGTACGACCGCTTGCCTTCGCACTGGTCCACTGTCAAGACGGCAGAGAATCCATGACTGATGTGGACAACAAGCGCGCGAAGAAAATAGCACGGAGCTCTTTGATGCTTGGAATGAAAGGGCCAACTCATCCCCAATGGTCGCATTCCCCGTATTCGCGATGTAAACCGCTCACATGGGCATCCATTCTCAAGGACATCGCCAGCCACGCTCAGCCACACCTCACACACCTCACAAAGCTCATAAAGATAACAGCCACTGCAGAATCTTTCCCTGAATGGCTCGTCCTATTCGGGGTCATATACGACACGGAATGCATCCGTATCATTGCGCACATGCCCTATCGCAAAGAGCAGCACGTCTTATGCTTTGCCTCATACCTTGTCGACGAACTCCCCTTTCGCTTTCTTACTCAAGGAACTGCCAGCTGTCAGGTGATCCTGGAGCGCTTGCGCATTGTTCTGGCGTTGACGACGCTTCGGCGACATGTCGTACGATTGTCCAAGTCTCTTTTCGGCGATGCTGGACTCTCTTGGAGTGGGGGTGGACGAAGCGATGATGGTCAATCACAATCTGAGCGTTCGGCTTGCAACTCGTGGCTCTCATGTTCCAGGGCTGAGAGTCACTCTGACTCTCACCCATTCGCAAACGAGGAGCACGCCAGTGAACAATGTAGCACGGAGTACTCGACTTGCCCATCAAGCGCGCATGCTAGCACTGATCTGCGCCCACCTGCAAACCCGTCTCCCGCAGAAGAGGCGCCAAGCATTGCAGACAAGCGCTCTGTCCTGACGGACGCCTCCGACTCTCGCGGCGTCGGAGGCGACGATCCGTCGCTGGGCTCACCCTCCATTATCTCCTTCTGCAGCACTTGTTCGAGTTCATCGGACAACTTCAGTGCCTCTGATTCGATGTACTCCGAGCACTCCCAGTGTACAGAGTCCGAAGGAGGCGACTACATGGAAGCTTCGACAACGTCTCTCTCACGAGACCCCGCTCGCCCAAACAAATTCACAGAGGCCAGGAGGTGCGAAATCGTCGCCTGGGCGCGCCAAGTCATCCCAACCGAACACCCAGTAGACGACACGTATCGCATGACTATTCACTACTCATAATACAAAGAGCGTCCAAGCGTATAGACATTATAGCTGGTACAGTCGTTATATGGAGCATATATACTTTGCTATGCCTTCTACCAACGGTCATAGGACGTAGCGGAAGTCGCGGTTCTGGTTATCAGTGAGATCGAGGAACGCCTGTGGACATGGGAGTCAGCTGATTCAATTCACGAGAAGAGGCTACACATGCCTTGTCGACTTTCTTCCCCCCGGACTCGTCCTGGAGATATGCCGAGTCATACGTGACATCCCGGGTTTCACGGTCGCGCCTCTTGTTTTCAGAAGAATAGAGATAGCGTAAGATGAGGAGGGTTACAGCAGAGGCTAAGTTCGTAGCGGTGATGATAGCCCATGGGACGTGGTTCCTGTGAATGTTCGACCCCTGGCAAAGACTCGGCGAATTCGAACATACCGTGGCTGATACTGAGTTTTCCACATAAACTGACCAGCGGCGTTTCCAATTGCATAAGCACATAGCACGATGCCATTCGTGGTGATGCCTATACCCGAAAAACCAGTCAATCGATGCCAAAAGGCCACAGGTAGCACAGACTGACGTTTGGTATGTCCAGCTGTTATCGAGCCTACCCATCCCAAGAAAATCGCGAACGGTACAATGGCAGTGACTGTGCAAGGATAGCATTGGCACAGTGTGAAGTAATCGTGCCTCAAGGCGAGTCACACGAATTTACCACTCACTGCATGTCCAATACGAGAATAACAGACCAATCTTGTTGGAGAATGGGAGGCTGGTGACGAGGATTGCACCGATGATGGCGGGAATGTACATCAGCGCTCCTGCGTATAAGCGGCCGATGGGTTCCTGTGACGCAAGCGTTACGCCGAAGAAGATGGTCAGAACTATTCAAATCATTTGGTAAGTAGGTCAATTCAGGTATATCACTGAGGCACCACCGCACTTTCGACCAATCCGTCCACACAACCAAGCAGAGTCGTCTGGATGTCATTGAAGCCAAATTGGGCCACTATGAGCTGACGTTGATTGGTGAGCTGGGAAAATGAGCGTTCAAAATTCGGGCACAGTAGCACAAAGCCTTACAGAGTTGACGATATTCCTGAAAACGAGGCTTCAATCAGATTGTTCAGGTAAAATATGAATCAACGAGACGCACGATACAGCGGCGAAGAACGCTAGAAGCCATGTCTTAGGGTCTTTTACCGCTTCATAGAATCTAGAACGTCATCCTGGTCAACTATGGCGGGGGCAGAAGTCGAATCGTGGACATACTGCTCTGTCTTGAACACTTTATTTTCAATACCTGTTTGATTCACCTGAATGCGTTGTACAGCGGCGACGCGTTCCTCTGGAGTTAAGAACCAAGCATTTGCAGGCGAATCCGGGAAGAAGAACCTGATAGTCAGAAGAGTTTACGTGAATATGCCGAAAGTTGAAAGAGACGACAAGCGGAAGTTCCTAACCAGAATAGGATTGAAGTAATGAAAGTTATCGTTCCGGTGATGATCATCAGCCTGAATTGATGATTGAGAAGAAAATTCGTGATTAACAGAGCTGTGCTTACCACTGCCAGGGCACGAAGTTGGGGGTGTGGGTATGGAGGACGCCATAGCTAAAGAAACCTAAGATGATGACGGCAAAGCCGTTCATCAAGACTAAACAAGGGAGGTTGGGTATGTGATATGTGGCACGGAGGGGTACTCACACCAATATCCGACACGGCGTGTTTGCTCGGCACGGGTGTAAAACATGGATGTGACAATCATGAAACCAGGTGTTATGGCGCCTTCACAGATGCCAAGGAGAAAGCGAACGGCGAAGAGACCGCCAAAGGATTTACATAGGGCATGACAGCAGAGGACTATTGCCCACAAGAAAATATTGATGCTTGTGGAAGAATCAGGATGGGGTACAGAGGAAGGCTGGTTTGACCTTGGGCGTACCTCATCCACTTGCCGACCGGAAAACGTTGCAACGCTAAATTCTGAGGGTATTGGAAGAGGAGATAACTGAAGTAGAATATCGTGCCCAACCAGTTGAACTGGGTGGCATCTAAGTGTGCGCTTTCCCTGCGGAATGGGTCAGTGTGTAAGGACAATATAGCAATAGAGAATGCTACACACAGAATACCGAGTACCGCTGCCTCTCCAAGTGTAGTTTTGTCCATAAATGTGATTCTATCGTGACATTCGGTAAGTTGAGGAAGACACGAGTAAAGTTGACGTACAAGTACATGACTGGGGATGGAATGGTTGAGGACTCAGCAAAGTGAAATGGAGGGGTAAAGTGACTTACTGCACATGAAGGGCATGATGTGCCAGTCAATCTTGCGCCTGGATGGGAGGTGAGAAAGGTTAGTTGATGGGGAGTATGGTTTACCTGAGACGCAGAGCTTCTTCTTGGGTGAGGACAAGATCTGTGCCGGCTACGAGTTTGGCAGCGACATCTACGTCTTTGTCGTTGTAAATGTCAGTGGAACTTGGGGAAAGGTGTTCTTCATTGCGATGCTTGACGCTGGCAGTAGAGGAGTCGATAGGCATGTCGATGGGGAAACACACGGAATGGCTGGGAAGTCATAACTTATATATAAAGCCGCAGGCCTGTGGTTACGCGTGCGCCCGAATTGAATTTGCGGTGATGAGATGAACGAACCGTTGATTCACCGAGCCTGAGTTAGAAGACCCTTATGTATGATGTTGATGTCCAGTGAGTGGCGGTCACCGCAATCAATATTGGTTGTCAACGGTATACTCTCTCCGCTCTCAACGCGAGATTTCTGTCCACCCTTCACTATTCTTTTAAATACATCGTGGTGCTCCGTTGTTCTAGTGCTACAGAATCCCAAAACGAGTGCAGCAGTCCTGGCAACTTGAACGTGTGCATAGCTCAACGAAATTGCAGCCAAGATCACAAAGAATATTTGTCCATGTCTGATCCTGACACCGCCCATCCTGACTCCAAAGAGTGGGTCCTTGATCCAGAGACAGAGTATCGCTTTGAGCTCGATCCTGGAACCTCCCTAGCTATCAAGGTATGTCATGCGGTGCCTATGGAACACTCTTACCTTCTGAAGACCCCCTACAGCTTGTACGAGGTCACGCTGAGATCTTCGGCGCGGAGCTAGCAGAAGGCAAAACATGTATCTTTGGTTTGGAATGCAAAGCCGCCGTTTTCACCTGGCAGGGCTGTACCCTCGAGATGAGTCTTCTTTAACCACCTCCAGGTTGCTGTGTGCAAAGCTTATCAGTGCGTTCCATCGGTACATCACAGGACGCCCTTCCACCGAATATGTCTCAGAAGAAACACCAATGACTCCATATGCAAATTTACACCTGGCATTTGAACAAATGCGTGTGCGCGCACTTGCTGCCCTACATGGATCCCCAACTTCGGACGATGTGCAAAATGCTAATGCCGAACCACCGAGGATTCTCATCTTAGGTCCTGAAAATTCTGGAAAGACGACGATCTGCAAGATTCTCTCCAATTATGCCGTCCGCGTCGGCCAAAATTGGTCGCCACTCCTTGTAAACGTCGATCCAAGCCAAGTACGTCTTGCCCTCTTCTCTGTTTCCTCCTGTCCATTCGCTTGACTCGATATTAGGGTGCTTGGACGGTCCCTGGCACAATTTCTGCTGCCGCAATCAGAAGTCCCATTGCAACAGCCTCCCCCGCCAACCAATTGGGTTCCGCGGCGACATCAGCACCTACAGCTCTCGCATCGAATGCACTCATTCCATTAACTTATTGGTATGGTCATGCAGAGACAAAAAGGAACCCCCAGCTTCTCGATCGTTTGATTCGGGATCTAGGAATGAACATCGTCGAGAGATACGATAGTGACCCTGAAGGTTGGCCGTGCATGCTGCTGTGCACGTTCAGGACTGAGTTAGGAGTATGTAGCGCGGGTCTCAGGGTTAATCGTCGACACGCCATCTTCATTTGCGTCCGGGCCTAGTGACAGCCGTCACACGCTCATCAAGGCATGCATTGATGCTTTCAGAAGTATGTACACAAGTTTTCTCCAACTCGATGAACAATCAAGCAACGTTAATCCCAGTAAATGTCATTCTCGTTGTTGGTCACGAGAAGCTCAATGCAGAGATGCAGCGTCTCCATGGTAGTCATCTCACTGTCGTCAAGATACCCAAGTCCGGAGGGGTATGTCACCGCGTCGAGTTCTCTCCTATATCTCATTTCGGCATCATAGGTTGTCGAACTCGATCACAGCTACCGGGAGCGAGTACGCAACTACCAACTTCACGTGTACATGTACGGTCAAAACATCGACCCTCCTCTGGACATATCCTCGGCTATCGTGGGAGGGGAAGCAGCCACAGAACTCATCCTCTCCCCCTCTTCGACTGTTATGAAATTCGGCGACCTTAGCATTTACCGCATCGGCGAAGGTGAATCTTTCATTCATCGACTTTCGCTTCTCCAGGACTCTAAGCCATGCCTTTCCTTTCTAACGCTTCCATTTCGAAGAAACCATGGCACCATCCTCGGCTCTACCCATCGGCGCTGCACGCATCCTGTCGGAGATCCAACCAACTATCATAGATCCAGCATCAAGCAGCTCAAAGCTTCTCAACAAGGTTCTTGCGTTACTCGCCCCATTTAATGCAGACGAAACCGAGCGATACGACGAAGAGATTCTGGATTTGCATGTCATAGGCTTCCTTATCATGTGAGTAGTCGGCCGCCGTTTGCTACATCATTTGCCTTCAGTCCTACCCTGCTCTTCGCTTTCAGAACGAATCACGATATTCCAAACAAGAAGATAACTGTCCTAGCACCAAATCAGGGATCACTCGTGGGAAGGACGGCTGTTATCGGGTCTTTCGAGTGGACAGAATAAATACTTCAGCAAGGCTCAGGCTCGGGCATGGTCATTCTAATACAAACAGATGGATTATACATGAACCATAATACTGCACAAGCTTGACGCAAATGGATGGACGGAATACAAGTGAAATTGCAAATGGTGTGGTATCTAACCGTCTGAAGTCCTGACCCAACCTTGGACGACTATAGCCTCGACAGGTCTCGCCCCCAGACACCCCTGACAAAATACCTTTGGTGAGCCAGCAACATCGAGGTCAATAAACGCCATACCTGATGATCCAGTCAATCATGAGCAACGCTCTCGTCCTTGCGGATACCTGTTCGCTCCAGTACACGCTCCTCCAGGCGTACATTGCAATCAAACCACCCGTGATTGATAGCTGTCCGAGATCAAAGACGGCAGCATTGCCAATATAGGCAAGGCTGCCAAGATGCTTGTATCGGAAAGGCCCACTGACAGCTTCGTCCATGTCCTTGATACAATTGGCCTCGAGAACCTCGCGTTTCGCGGCGAGCTTGCCGAGTTTCTTTCCGAGATATTTACCCTGCTGAGCAGCAACTTGCGCTGTCTGGGATACACTCATATTAACACGATGTCAGTAAGCTCAGTGATAACTGGAATTACTGCAGGCAATGCTGTTATCTTGTTTCCGATCTCTTCCAGGAGCTTGCAGAGCTCATTCAATGACAAGCTGTTGTCTGCGTCCGAGTCGTACATGTCGAATAGCATTCGGACCTTCCATGTGACACTGTCGCATCAAAAGGTAAGTAAAGTGATAGTTCAAGCTCACCTTCTTCAAATGAGACTCGGCCATAGGGATACGCTGTTTGATTCTCGAAACTGTTACGCGATAAGCCCGGAGATATGGACGGGCTGGGCAGCAGCTTACCCATGAAATCAAATTCATCAAAATCAATTTTGCCGTTCTTGTCCTTGTCGGCCTCATCAACCAGCTCGAGAAGATGGCTCACAAGAGAGGTTTCGACCTGTTCGACGCACGTATTCAGCAATGATTCAATTTGGACTTGTCCAATCACGCACAGTAGCGCAGTCACCAATAGCATACACATCCCCAAGTGGTGCCCCCTTAACGCGGAGATGTGCGTCGACCTCGATAGCCTTCTTGTGACACTGATTGGGCAAAAGACTCGAAATACGCTTCGTTAACGGATTCATCGCGATGCCAGTTGACCACAGCACAAAATTAGTCGGAACATTATGCTCGGTGATGGTCCCATCAGGAGCCCGCACGGTATACACGACATGATCGGGATGAACTGATTGGACACGCGCAGAAGTGATGAGATCCACCTCGTCGCGCCTGAATTTCTCCTAAAAGGTAACTTGAATCAGCTCCGGGAGTAATTACGTGTTTATGAGATAGGATGCACCTCCGCGTATTTTGAGATGACCTCAGAGTACTGTGATATCAAAGGCGTATCGACCTCGTCCTTCAGCTGGAGACATCGTAAGGACGTACGGTGTTTAGAATGTGTTCGCGGGACTGAATGACATGTATCGACACTTCTTCTCGGCAGATCTTTGGATACTACAGACCGCGTGGTCATTAAGGAGCAAATATCGAAGGATAGGAACTTACATAGTTCGCGATGTCTTCCTGGCAAAAGTCGTAGATCTCCTGCCAAGACAGACGTCAGAGCTTCCAATTGACAGGTGAAGCCGTCCAGAACACGCACCGCAGCCGTCTCAACACCAGTGGGACCACCTCCACAGACCACGAAACTTAACAAGCGCTTCCGCTCTTCTGGGGTCGTGGTTGGCAAACTTGCCGTCTCAAAGTTATCTGAAGAACGGTTCAAACAAATTGCAGGGGTGCATGCTATGACAGCGCACCCTGGATCCGGCGTCGAATAGCCTGCGCGTCCGATATGGTCTTCAGCTGGAAGCAGTGCTCAAGCCCACGTATCCCATGCGTGCTGGAGACAGAACCAACTGCAATGACTAACTTGTCATAGCTAGGAAACGACGAGGTAAAAATTAACGTTATAAAACTTCCAAGAACCCCCACTTACGGAATGTAAATTCTTTGGGATTTCCCGTCTGAGGTTACAGTCTCGACTTCAAGTAGTCGTTCAGACATGACAAGATCTGTCGCCTTCCCGCAGATCATTTGACCACGTAAACGAGCAATGATTTTTCGCATTGGTTCAATCAGGCTACGAACTTGTACCGTACCCACCGCGGCAGCTGTAATACAAATAAATCAAGCAGGGGTAACTGAAAGGATTCTGGGAGTCTTACATGGTAAGAGAGGAGTGAACGTCGTGAAGGTTTCTGCAGCCACAACAGTGACGTGGTACTCCCCAGGCGACAAGTTTTGCAGGACCGAAACAGCCTTGGGGTCAGGTTTGTTTGTGAGTCACGAATAGAGGGCAAATCCATGCCTCTCACCCCCCACCCTCCTCCGACGATGACTAGCTTGGGCTTCTCGTTTAGTTTTCTGAATTCTTCATCTTCTTCGTCCGTGAGAAGTGCATTCACCACTGGTAGGTTCTTGGGGCCACCGCGCTCGGGGTGCAATGCTAAGGGTGACACAGGAACGCGATTAACGTGTTTGTCGGTGTACGTGAATGCATCATGTATGAATATGCCTGCCCCAAGGGCTAGCACGCCAGCTGTGGCTGAAAGTACGAGATAAGAAGTGTATTTTGCGACGAGAAGGGAACGGCGAAGGAAATGAGATGTAGGACGTGGCTCTAGGGGAACAGTAGGCTTCGTTAGGTTTGGAGAGGGCCCTTCTGCGAAGAATCGTGTTGACCGCGAGGGCAGTTGTCGTATGAACGACGTCTGAATTGGACGGCTCGCGTGAACAAGGCTGACTCTCGCGAAGTGAGAGAACCCCAGCATCTTTGAGAGCGACGGCGAATTCGCCTGAGCTGCTCAACTACTTATAGTTCAGAATACTTAGAGGGAGCCAATGAGTGGAGTGTACCGCAGTTGCGGCCACAGAGTTTGTAACGTCACTTGAAGTTCGTTTGCTTGTCAATGACTCACAGGGTCTAGGCCTGACACCACTCTGGCCAGGACCATACATGTGCACGAAAAAGCACGTATTGAGAATGCTATGTTAGGTTACAATGCTGGATGGTAATTCGCGGACAGATGCACTGACGAAGATAGAGTATGGTAGGTACGGATAAAAAGTAGCAAGGGGGCGAGTCCATTGCACTTCCGCATGTCAACTAAAGCTTACAGTAAACACTCGTTTTCATGTATGCACCATGTGTTAGTAGCGCCGTCGTCGATCAACGAGGAGCTCTCGGGGTATGTCAAGGTTAGCGATAGACCGAAACCAGGTGTTCAAGTTCCTTCACGACCTCAGTCATCGTGGGTCGTTCCGCGGAGTCATGAGCCCACATGCGTTCAACGAGATCGACAACTTCTGGGCAGTACTGTTTCCGTAAACTGCTGATAGAAGGTCTGAAAACCAATTTGTCGGAAATACAGTCTCGACAACGCCGCCTAACAAACTCACCGTTGTCGCTTGGCGCCCACAGTCTCGTAGATTGCATGTTCGTTCATACCCTTCTCAAGAGCCTTCAGATATGCATAGCTTGCCAAAGACAACGTGCCTACCTCCCATGGGAACCTCTTGTTCGGGACATGCCACTGCAGCATTTCCCAATAGACCATGGCACAAGAGAACACATCCACTTTATGGTTATACTTGGGATGGGCATGCCAGAGCTCTGGCGCTTGCCAATTCACTGTACCAACCACGCTGCGCACCATTGACCGTGTCGACTGCTTAACCTTCGCCAGTCCAAAATCCGCAATCTTCGCAGTACCACGAGAGGTGATGAGGATATTTGACGACTTGCAATCCCGGTGTATAACGGAAGGTTTGCGCATGTGAAGATATTCCAGTCCGCGAGCGATGTCGAGCATGACATTTAGCTGTGAAAGGAACGTGCAGATATGGCAAGGCGCATGACAAAGACATACATACAATTTTATACAGAGTCGGTGCGGGAACGTTGCGGATATAATCGAACAGGTCACCGTTCGAGCAGAGTTCGCTCACGATCATGACTGGCGTCTCACGCGTGTTTTCGGGTATACTGACGCCAAGCTGGAAAGATGCTTTCAGGTCTAGCGTACTCATATATCGGAAGACACTTACAAAGCGGACAATGTTTGGATGGTCAAAGCCGCCAAGCAGTTTAAGTTCTTTGATATCCACTAGGAGAGAACTCAGGACATATCACTTGCATGGACGCGAGAACCACGAACTCGAACTCAACTGATCCCGGAATTCAGCGATGGCTACCCGTCTGCCCTTGAACTTGCCAATGTAGACGTCCTTGAAACCACCGCTCCCTATTTTGTCAAGCTTCGTCAGTTTATCTGGAGGTATCTCGCGATCCTCCAGCCCCAAACTCTCGAGATCGAGTTCTAGTTCAGGCTCCGGCTGGCTATGCTGCTCGTTCGACAAAGGCGGTGTACGAGGCTCATCTTGGTGAACTCGTTGCGGGCGCATGAGAACAGGGGGGGTATTGCTCCGACTACGGCTTTTCGTCCCCCGCCGCCCACCACGAACACGGATCGTTGATAGAGGTCGCACAGTACCAGTTGACGACGGGGAGGAGAATCCAGTAGCATGGCGATCACGCCACTGAAGTAGAGACTGAGCAAGCTGAGGTTTTGTGCCAGCTACGTCTAGGTCACGTGTCTCGCAGAGTCGAACAAGGTCATCGCGACGGAGACGAATTAGAGTCTTCTTTGTAGCGAGGGTAAGGTCGACTTCAGATATCGTCAGTACGGGGAAAATATCAGTGATAAGGACCTACAGTCATCTTCTTCCATGGCCTCGTCTGCATGTTCCTCATCCACTTCACCTTCAGCGTCAACATCCACATCAACGGACTCTACTTCCAGGTCAATCTCTTGCTCATCCTGTTCGTGTTCCTCATCCTCATCACATTCTTGCTCATGAGCTTCCTCACCACCAACAACCTTCCCACTCCGTAACTTTCGAGGTGTTGTCTCCGTAGGATCTGGTGTGTTGTCCACATAAATATCGTCCTCATCGTCATGATGATCCTCCTCGTCCTCGTCCTCATCCTCATCCTGGTCCTCATCCTCATCCTCATCCTCATCCCGGTCCTCATCCTCATCCTCCTCCATATCCTCTCCCACATCCCCTTCAACCTGCTCCTGCTCCTCTTCATCATCCCCTTCGCTCCCATCGTCACTGGGCGGCGTGTGCATGCAAGTTCTCCGTGGCCTCAGGCGCCGCTTGACGGGTGTCCGTCGACCATTAGCAGGCAGCGGAGAAGGCGAAGGTGACGAAATTAGCTCATCCACCTCCTCTTCATCATCCATCGACTGGTTTTCCTCCACCTCATGCTCCTCTGGTTCTGGAAGACGAGCCCTGCCTCTCGTTTTCTGGCGTGGCGTTGGGTCGGCGTCATGGTCCCTGATATCACCATTGACCTTGTCTCTGCTCCGGAGTCTGCGAGGACTAGGTGAGGAAGTCCCAATTCTTTTCTCAAGTTCGGTTAGGTCCGTGAGTTCACTTTCTTCGCCAGACGGTGCAGCTGAACGTATTTGGACATCTTCACTGAACTCAACTTGCTTGGCCTTGCCCCTGGCTTTCGTTGATGAAGTTTGTGATACAGGACGCCCACCAGAGGCCTTGCGCACGCGAAGACGTGTGGCAGGTGGTGATGGAAGAGGATTGGATGAACTGAGCGTCGGAGAGGAACGACTCGAGGTCGAGCGCGTGTTTCGTCGTCTGTAAACATATTAAGTGAAATGATGTCAACAACACGCGAGTAGGCCCACCTGGGAGCTGGATCGATATCAGGTCTCGGCTTCGGAGCCACGCTCAGTTCGGGGGGATAGGTATTTAGTTGACTGAGAGATAGGCTACGGGCCTTCAGGGCACGCGCGGTCAGCTGGCCCATACCATTGACGGTAGCACGTCTCCTAAGCCCCGGGAGGGCGTGGCTCATGGTCCCAACATCATCAGTCTCTTCATCACCAGCAACGTTGCCGTCATCTGAGGAATAATCACTTGAATTGCCACCACCTCTGCCTGGAGGCGAAGAGGGTGGAAGTGACGCGATGTCATCGCGTGAAGCTACGATGGCTTCGACCAGCTCTGGCTTTGTGAAGGATTCTGGGTCATCCGAGAGGCCAGCGGCGACATAAAGGTGGACAAGCTCGTCCTTCCGCAGCCGCAGTAGTTGTCTGGGAGATGCTTCGTTGATCAAGAATTCATCCGCTATTGCACGGTCAGCATCGAATAATAAACGGGCGGCCTCAGCTTACATGACTCCTGGTCGCTGTCAGAGTCATCTGATTCGCTCCATCGGCGTTGCACGTCAACATCCATCGAGCTGACCTCCTCATCGGTTTCAGAATCCACTGAAACTGGCCTCCGCCTCTTCGGTTTGCCGGACCCACGCATTGGACGACCATTCGCGTGCGCGTTCTCATTGACAGAAACAACGCGTTTTCTCTTGGAACCAACGGCCACATTGAGATTTTGGCTGACATCGCGCATGCTACTTTTATGAAAGAAATATTGGCGGGAAGGTAGCCGTCGTAGATTTGGCTGTAGAGAAGCCAGTATGGGGCGAACAGAAACAGTGGTATCTGAAGAGGAGGGTCCCGACGCGAGGGAGGCGTGGGAATTGAGGGTTGACCTTTGGAATCTATTAACGAAAGCGAGAGCGCGCTTTGCAGCGGACGAACGGCGAAGTGAATGTTTTGTTTTCCGATTATGACCGCTGGATGGAGAAGAAGAAACTCTATGCGGTGAACGGCGTAGAGCCATGCCGCAAGTAGTGGGACAATAACCAAATTGTAAATCCGTTCACAGTCGATCCGGTGCCGACTGTTACTCCAACTCCAACTGTGAATACAGCCAGTCCAGATCGTTGGACTTCCTAGTCCTCGTCGTGGTCGGCGTGGTGGAGGATGTTGTCTGTTGCTGTGGTCGTCGTCGCTGTCACGGTAGACGAGTTCGCTTTGTTTGGCTCCTATTTGTCTTAAGCGAACTGTGGCGTGAATTTTACCAGAAATTCAGGATATCCAGAAAAATCGAGGGAATTTACTCAAACGTTCTCACGCATTTTTAAAGGGAGAAGAAACCAAGAAAGGCAAATTGGTGTTGTACGTAAAGCTTTGATGCTGATTTCATGCCAGTGGCACTTGACTGATTCTATAAATCCCACTAGACCTGAGCTCGCCCACTAACTTTTACCCATCCCCACAAATTTTCTTGACCTCGCATTCCCGCACAATGCTGCTCAAGTTTTCAAAAGCAGACATACTAAACTCGTCTCTCGTATACCCGGACACTGGCGCACTCGGTTATACTATTCTCACCCGATCGCATTTTATCCGGGCAGGAGATAAGGATTCTGACACAGAGAGCGAGGATGAAGCTGTTGAGACTCGTAGGACGATCATATACAACAAGAACGGTATCAGTATGGCCGGGATTGTGTGGGAGGGGCGGCGCCCCGTAGAGATTACCATTGGACAAGAAAAAATCAACGTCAAAGGAATGTTTGGGTGTCAGAGTGCTATTTTGTCGTACGTCGCGTCTTCGCCCTCCGTTTTGATGTATTGCGAACCTCCACCGCTCAGACACAACATTCTCGGAATACCCGCACGCTTTGACACTGAATTTTTCTGGATGGCTGCGCCGGACGGACTCACGGTGAGTGCAACTCGCCCTTGTGTCAGCGCCGCACCGCTCACGACTTCATAGCTCTTGGACTATGATTCCAACGAAATCAAGGGACAATTCCATGTCAATAGTCTCCGCGTCGGTGAACGTTTTATCACCACACCAATTTCAGGCTTAGGTCACGACTACCTTGAATTCGAGCCACATCCACTAGCCTCAACAGACGAGCTGATAGGTAAATTTGTTCCGCAGTCCCGATCACTCGCCAGCCCTTGTTCACTGCACCCACAGTTACTTTCTTACTGATGGAGATACTCCGCCGGGGTCGATTCAATCAACATTCAGACGCCTTCGACCGGCCTAAACTCTGGAGAAGTACATCATTGGCAAATTTCAGGAGGCGATTACGACGTGGTACAATATAAGGGGCCTCTTTGGAGCTGTCTTACCTGTCAAAGGTTTGCACATGTGTGGATGTGGATCACGGTCGATCTTTGCAGCTGTGTTTTCTTTTCCTCCGTCTATGTACCTGTACCGATCATTAAGTTCTAACCTTGTTTCCTCGCTCCTTTATTTGTAGCCGTATGTTTGAAACAACTCTTTTATCTCTTAAACATCCGTCGCTCTGCTGCGATCCGTTTCGACAAAAATAATCTGGTGACGTTTTGGTTTGATGTACTCACCGTCGCGAGCTTCCTCACTAACCCCGCTGATTTTTGTCGCAGGCGGGCTTTACCAAAAGCGGGGTTCCCTTTGTCTCCCTGTTGATCACCAACTTTCGCATCTCCAGAAACGAAGTGAAGGGGATGGTCAAACTTGGATTGTTTCGACATAATATTGTCATGACGTGATATCGGATGGTGACAATCAAGAGTCAAGACATGTTGATGCCGCATCACATTATCCGTGACATGTACACTCGACGTACTATGTAGTAGTACGTATAACTTTGCCTTCTTTATTTCCACCCTACTTGTCTCTCGAACGTAGGTTACCTATCTACTCACATCTCCCAGTTGCCATGCGATCCCAAACCTTGTTGCACATGCTACCAATATACTCTGGAAACATTTACTCCCTGGGAATATCTCACCGGTAAAGGTTGTCGACCTTGTACATCTTGCTACTCGACGCAGGTGACACCCCTTCCTCCCCATACACTTTCTCAACCCTGTGCATCTTCGACGCAGACTGGGGATCAACGCCTGATGGTGCAGGTGTGGCAGGAACAGAACCTTCGACGGCTTTGCCTGCCTTACTCGCCAAACCGGCAGCGCGCCCATCCGGAATCCGGATAAACTCCAGTTTCCCGTCGTCCGTGGCCCCATCAAAGATGAAGTATCCTTTCCTCTCGAACTGGATGACTTCTCCCTTTTTGAGCGTTTTCACATTCCCATCCGCCAGCGCCTCTTCGCGGAACTCGGACACAGATGGGACGAAGTCTTTCACGTCGTCCTCTTCCTCGAGCTTCTTCTTCGTAATGAGGTAGTCGTAATCCAGGAGGGTGACGTCGACCAATGGATAGGGATCTGTGGGCTGGGCGAGCCAGGTGATTTTCTTCTTGGTCTTGCGGAAGTCGCCATCGAGGTTGAGGTCCATAGTGAGCGAGGTCACTTCACCAGTAGATCCAACAGTTTTTGAGCGCACGAAGGCGTTGCCCCAGTCCATGAGGGTGATCTGGCAGAATCGCATAATTTAGGAACCGACCATGGGTCATGAAGTCGAGATCGGCCTACCTCCTCCTGATCCTCGAATGAAGCAGCATCCTCTTGCTCGAGCAGAATCGTGGACGAGTAAACTGTTTGCTTCTCTCCGACCTCTGGGTTCTTCTTGTGGCGAGGGAGCGTCTTTACTTCCGGTTCGGCAGGGCCGTCTGTGATTGTGACAGGTACACTGGAGGTAGCGATTAACATTTGGACATTCGTCCATGCAAGATAAGTGGAGCGACTTACTATTTGTCCCTGACCAGGGCCCAGAACCGAGGAGCAACTGGATCAATTACTTTTTTGTTGAGAGCCCAGATGGAGTCCCACTCGAGAGAGACGAGAGATTGCGAAGGGCCTTGGGAGAGCATAAATTGCTTGAGTGCCTCCACCGTCATACCACGGCGACGAATTCCTGCCTACGGTATCAGCACGGGTTAAAGGAAGAATACTGTCGCACCAACCTCGAACGGTAGGGAATCGCGGATCGTCCCACCCTTTGACAATTTTGTTATCAACGAACCAGTGTAGTTTGCGTTTGGACAATAGTGTATAGATGAAATTCAGCCGGCTTTCACAAAACTCGTTAGTATGTATGACTGACGGAGGACTAGAAGAGAGTTACTAACCTAAAGTCCCATATATTGACAGAGCGCAAACCCAATGCCTCGATCATCCAATAATATTGCGCGTTTCGTTCGCGATACTCCATGGTCCTCAGTGCATGGGTGACCCCCTCGAGCGAATCAACGATGGGACAGGCAAAGTCATAAGTAGGGTATATCTTCCATTTCCCGCTGTTACCTCAGAGGAGACGAATGGGCGCATGCGCTGGTGATAGACAGTGCAACTTACCCTGTGCGGTGATGGGGAATGACGTTGCAGCGGTAGATGACAGGGTCCCGAAGAGTTTTGTTCTGGTCATCTACACTGATCTTTGCGCGTAGACACCATCGGAGACCCTCTGGTGTACCAGCTTTCATTTCCGCAAATTGCTTCAAATTGTCTTCGATCGAGTCATCGCGATGTGCAGAAGCAATTCCTTTGCCACGCTCCTCGCGCATCTGCTGGAGATGTCAGCAGCGTTCAGGTAGAAGCAGGATAGATGACCACCGCACCTGAGCTTGTTCAGTGTTGTCGGTGTACGCCTTGCCCGTTTCAATCATCTTGATTGCAAGATCGTAGATTTCGTCGAAGTAATCCGAGGTGTGGCTAATGGTATCTCCTTTGATGCCCATCAATTCTAAGTCCTCTAGAATTGTCTCTTCAAACTCGGTCTACAGCAGCCCGTCAACCTCAGAGTGTGTTTGGAACTGACAAATGGATACGTACTCTCTCTTTGGTGGGATTCGTGTCATCGAAGCGAATGATCATCTTTCCTTTGTACATCTTTGCGAAGTACTGGTTCAGCACTGCAGCTTTAGCGTGGCCAATGTGCAGGTACCCGCTGGGCTCGGGAGGAAAGCGTGTTACGACCTCGCCTTCCTTCGCATTCTGGAGACCCAAAGCGAAGCTGGCAGCGGTCTTTGTATTGCGTGCTTTGTTCGCCTTGGCGGTTACGATGCTAGCGAGAGCAGCTTGGGTCGATTCAAGGCTTTCCAGGTGTGAGAACCATCGTAGAGTGTGGACGTGTTGTCCGTTTTTTAGCAGACCAAGTGTTCTGATGGATGCTGATCAAATGGACGCGTGAATATTTTTGATTTGACAATGTAGATGGTACGACATGCCTCTGATGGTTCCCCAAAGCATCCAGTCTGCTGCAGTGATGTCGTGACTGACAAGAAAGGTACGGTACGCGAGGTGATTATCCAGTGAGTCAAGGGTAGAGAAGATATCAGGAACGGCCGTGATGGTCGGGAGTGTCTTTGCTAATGCGAAGTACGTTGCTGCCTGGGATGGGATCGGCCTCGAGAACATGAAACGAAAATTTGATGGTGACCAACCTTTGTACTCTCCCCATCTAGACCTCCTAACGTCGCCAGAACCTTTACTATCTCCTCTTCGGTAGTATATTGAGCGCCATCTAGATCAAGTGATACATCTGTAGCAATCTCGTGGAAGCTGATCTCGACTTTCTGAGTGTAGGACGCGATTCCAAGGGCAGCGAAAGGAAAAGGGGATGTCTTCGTCGACAACGACAACGACATGGCTGTTGAAAACAGTTGTTGTAGGACAAGGAATGCAGCCTCTATGACTAGATGGCTCTGGTGAGTCAAGTTTAGACTGATCTAAAGTTATCTACTAGATCGTCAAATAATATAATATGATTGACCTATCGTTTGTACTTTCGGACAAGCTTCGACCGACCTCGGCCGGACTGCGATGCTCGTATGGAGTGACTCGATCAGCCACTGCATTTGCATCAAGCACCCAAGTCCTTCGCCTCTGATTACTCTTTACCCAGTACCCACTGTATTTCTATCCAGTCGGTCCCTTTTCTCATTGCTGTACTCCAATCTTGGTGCGAAAATCACCCATTAGCAAAGGCATCAGCCATGGGTTGTATGTTGTAAGTCATTCCTACCAACAAATTTTGATTGAGCGTCCCACTGAAGCATCACTCGTCGGCCTTCAGAATCGATCCTTCTCAAAAGTACAAGCCGTACACCCCTCTGAAACTCGACGACCGTACATGGCCCACCAAAACGTTTACAAAGGCCCCCATCTGGTTGTCCACCGATCTTCGCGATGGAAACCAGGCCCTCGCAAACCCCATGACTGCCGATCAAAAACTCACCTTCTTCAGACTGCTCGTAAAGTCTGGTTTCAAGGAGATCGAAATCGCATATCCTGCTGCTAGCGATACCGAATTTGCTTTCGTTCGGTACCTCATTGAGCATAACGAGATTCCGGATGATGTGTGGATACAAGTGTGTAACTCACGGGGGAGCTATTCCTCGTAGTTTGAGGCTAATCCTTGTTGGCCCAGGTTCTGACCCCAGCTCGCGAGGAGCTCATAACACGGACGTTCGAGGCTGTCGCAGGTGCAAAGCATGTCATCATTCACATGTACAACGCAACTTGCCCCATGTTCCGCGACGTCGTCTTCAAGAACTCAAAAGAGCAGACAATCGGCCTCGCAGTGCGACACACAATCCTAGTTCGCGACCTGACTGATCAGTATGCCGCCTCTCATGGCACCACATTCCGATATGAATACAGCCCAGAAACGTTTTCCCAGACCGAAGTCCAGTTCTCAGTGGCCATTTGCGACGCGGTTAAGACTGCGTGGGCAAAAGCTGGCACTGGCAACGAGCGAATAATCTTCAACCTACCCGCAACCGTTGAGGTTGGACCCCCCAATCACTATGCAGACCAGGCGAGTCTCTTGCGCTGGCTTTTGCTCTGCGATCCTTTGTGACACCCCACGCAGATCGAGTACTTTTGTACGCACATATCAGAACGCGAAAAGATTGTCGTCAGTCTCCATCCTCACAATGACCGAGGGACTGGCATTGCAGCTGCCGAGCTCGCCGTTCTTGCAGGCGCTGACCGGATAGAAGGCTGCCTGTTCGGTAACGGCGAACGGACAGGAAACGTCGATATTGTCAACCTAGCGCTGAATCTCTACACGCAGGGTATCCCCCCTCGTCTGGACTTTAGTGACATCCAGAGCGTCATTGATATCGTCACCAAATGCAATGATATCCTTATCCACCCTCGGCATCCTTACGCTGGCGAGTTGGTTTTCACCGCGTTCTCCGGCTCACATCAAGATGCCGTCAAGAAAGGTTTCGAGGAACAGGCAGAGCGTCATGCTCGAAACCTCGCCAGTGGCGAGCCACAGATGTGGGACATGCCTTATCTCCCACTGGACCCCGCAGACCTGGGCTGCAGCTACGAGGCTGTCATTCGTGTCAACTCGCAGTCTGGAAAGGGAGGTATCGCGTACCTCGTCAAACAGCACCTGCACCTCGATCTCCCCCGTAAGATGCAGATAGCCTTTTACCAGGTTATCCAGAAAATATCGGATCGAGAGGCAAGAGAGATGACGGTGGAGGATATTACGACCGCTTTCCGCAACACGTATTACTTTGGAGGGCCAAAGTATGAAGGAAGGTTGGCGCTCAAGTCGTTCTCTGTCACTGTTGAGGCCTCCCCGGAACCCTTGGGCACAGATGAAGCTCCTGACGAGCGTCGTCGATTTGATGGTACTGTGTCAGTCGATGGTATGCTGCGCGTCATCCGTGGAGATGGAAATGGGCCGATCTCTTCTCTGTTGGACGCTATCCGTACCCATCTCGATATCGACCTCACTTTACGTGAATATTCTGAGCACACCATCGGTGTGGGCGAGAATGCCAAAGCGGCCTCGTACATTGAACTTGTCGCTACCACGGATAATGTCAAGGAGACACGGAGTGCCTCACAGTCATGGTGGGGTGTTGGCGTCGATTCTGATATCGCTGCGTCCGGGTTACGCGCCGTGCTCAGCGCTGTGAACAGTGCCATTGGCGACCGTCCCTTGCCCGAGTTGAAGTTGAACGTCGGCTTTGACTCGCCGATGTGTCAAGCGGACATTGCAAACGCGCTCGTCAACTCCCTGAAGCTACAGCTCCCTCGCAGATTCCAACCTTCATTCTTTGAAGTCGTGCAGCGTGCAGCACGCGACTCGGGTGGACAGATCTCATACGAGGATTTGACCCAGCTGTTCCAGGACACGTACGGATACGAAACCGAGACTGCAAAGCAATGTCGATTCGAACTGCAATCTTTCGACTTTGCGAAATCGAGCGTTGCTGGACGCCGCCAAATCACGGCTGAGTTGCTCGTGGACGGAGAGGTACGGAGTGTCTCTGGAGAGGGCAACGGGCCTTTGTCTGCGGCTCTCGCTGCGCTCCATACACAAATCTCTGGTACTCTCTCGATCAGAGAGTACACTGAGCACTCGGTTGGTGAAGGCGCTGAGGTGAAAGCCGTTTCTTTCGTGGAACTGGTGTATGAAGTGGAGGGGAAGACTAAAAAGGAGTCTGCTTGGGGTGTGAGCAGCGACTCGGATATCACTGCGTCTGGGTTACAGGCGGTCATGAAGGCGGCTAGCAGCCTGAACGTGGTGACCAGTAAAAGTGCTTGAAGATCTAGCCAGGCCTTGAGCGAAAGAAATCCATGTACGATGAACCAGAAGTATATCTTGTATCGATGTATGTATCTACCTACGGAACAGAAAGACTCTTTGATCCCTTGCCTCTCGTGGCTGTCACAGCTTGTCACAGCCGTCATGAGAGAGAGCGTGACGCAGCCAGCATTAATGCCGACGACACCAATCTCGACGTGCTCAGTCAATCCTTCAATTCATGCTTCCCACATAAGCTAGCCAACAGCACAACAACAAGGGTGATTTTCTCCACAATGTCCCCTTCAAGCCCGCGCTCGCCGACCCACCTGTTTTCCTCACGACACTCTAACATGCAAGCCTCAGCGGCTTCACAATCCACGTATGCCCCCAGCGGTCTCTCAGCCTCGCGGCCGTTCCTCAATATGCTCAACCCAATGAGTCGGCACTACCAAGGGTACGTGCAGGCGAACCAGTCCCCTGTCGTAGAAGAGGAGAACGAGAATGAGAGCGCCGAAGAACGAGATATCGAGGCTGGCCACGCGACTCGCCATAGCACGAATACCGCCGTCAAGTCGCATGGTAAACGGAAGGTCTCATGGGAGGGTGATGGCGACATATCGGAGATGAACCTTTTACGGCCAAATATACGCCGCGAGGATAAGACGTACGAGCATGATACTTCCGACGATGAGGTGCCTCAGAGCTTTATGATCGAGGCTTCGCGTTCGTCACGCAACCCAGCGTCACCCACGTCAGGTACTTCGCAAAAGGGAAAGGGCCGCTCACAGCCTTTATACTCGACTTCTTCCAGGTCCCTCCCAAGAGAAACCAACGCCAGGGTTGACATGCTCCCCACCGTATCAATACCCCCTCGACCATCAGAGTTGGATGTCAACCAGTCTCCGCAGGTCCCATCACGCCAACAGACATCACCGAAGCCTCTACGTGGACTAGATGCCTACGAACGTGCCCTATGGAACTGGGTCAATGTCTACAACCTCGACGCATTCCTGCAAGAGGTGTATCTTTATTATGAAGGGAAGGGCATTTACTCAATAGCCCTCACAAGAGGCCTCAACCTTCTGTCAGTAGCTCTTGGTATAGGTGTCAACGTAGGCTGACTGGGCACCTAGCACAGTAGGATTCGTGATCAGCTTCTCCACATTTTTGTTGGGCTGTATCGACTATAGTCGCATAACCCATGATAAGGTTCTCCATCTTTCCGAAGCTATCGTCGATCGCTGTGTCGCCAAGTTTGTAACACTACTCTCAATGCTCAAATCTCTGTTCTGATTTAATGCTTCTAGGTTTTCTGGCTTCACCTTGCTGTTCTTCTTGCTTTTTACTGCTTTCTACGTCTGGCAAATTATATCTTTTGTATTCGAAGTCATGCGTCTGGTGGATATGTATAATTTTTACACGTATCTACTTCGCATTCCAGATGTGAGTATTTTGATCCCCCTTAGTGCCTTTCCGAGCTCATCGCGCCCTGTCCATATAGGCCGACATCCAGACAATCTCATGGCCGGAGGTTGTACGTCGGATAGGTGCCATCCGTGAAGAGAACCCAATCACGGCAATCTCCTCAGCATCTGGTAATAATGCTGCAACGCCCGCCACGGCCTCCCTCGACGCGCACGACATCGCGAATCGTATAATGCGTCAGGAAAACTACCTCATCGCGCTGTTCAACAAGGAGTTACTGGACCTACGCGTTCCTTTACCTCCTGCGATGAAGAGGATGCTACATAAAGGTGGAGATGAGAGCAAGGGAAGGACCTTGACGAGGGTGTTAGAATGGAATCTGAGATTCTGTTTAATGGAGTACTTATTTGATCCTCAGGGACGCGTCAGGAAAGTGTTTTTGAAGAACAAGAATCGGGCGGTTCTGATCAAGGGGTATGTATTCTTCCTCGTCATTTACTTCTAGTATTCTTGAACACTAAGAGCTTACAGGCTAAGGCGCCGGTTCATCTTCATGGGTATGCTGAACGCCATATTTGCACCGTTCATCGTCCTGTACATGATCATGTACTCGTTCTTCCGGTACTTTGATGTACGTTACCTTCTGGTGATCTTATGGGAAGCAGCTTACCTTGTTTTCCTGGGTAGGAATACCACAAGAACCCTTCGTCCATCGGCGGTCGACGTTACACGCCATTTGCACAATGGAAATTCCGCGAGTTCAACGAGCTCTCCCACCTGTTCACTCGTCGACTGGATGAATCGTACCCCTTGGCAAACATATACATCGGACAGTTCCCGAACGAGAAGATGACCATTATCATGCGGTGAGTGTAACGTCCATCCTTGCGCTCCTATTTCCTTAATAGGTATGGCACTGCAGCTTCGTCGCATTCATTGCTGGGTCATTTGCCGCTGTGCTCGTTCTCGCATCCGTCATCGACCCTGAGTCGGCCATTCACTTTGAGGTCACGCCGCACCGAACTATCATCTTTTATATCACAGTCTTCGCATCCATACTCGGTGTCGCGCGGGGGATGATACCAGAAGAAAACAGAGTCTTCGACCCGGAGCTGCTTGTGACAGAAGTGATCCAGTATACGCACTATATGCCAGACGAATGGAAGGACCAACTTCACTCCAAGCAGGTCAGCACGACAGATATCAAGTCACGTCCATTATTAATAGTTGCTCATATTAATATTAGGTCCACCAAGAATTCGGAGAGCTATTCGCACTCAAGATTGTTATTTTCTTGCAAGAGATTATTTCTGTGGTCACGACGCCATTCGTGTTGTGGTTCTCCCTTCCACCGTGTGCCCCTGCCATAGTGGACTTTTTTCATGATTTCACGGTGTGGGTTCCTGGTCGCGGGTATATTTGCAGCTTTGCGGAGTTTGACTTCAAAAGGCACGGGAATGTCAAAGTCAGTGCGCTTCTACTAGACATATGAGCATCTACTTAAGCCCGCACTATCTTACAGTTTGGCGCACCAACCAAGATTCAGGACGAACGGATGCTTTCTCGCGAGGGGAAGATGGAGAAGAGTTTTCTGAACTTCAAAGCTGCCAACCCAGACTGGAACCCCAGTGATCCTACCGGCTCCCTCTACCTCAACCGCATCGCAGAAGTAAGTGCCCGTCGTCGTGCCCTCACCGCCTCAAGAATAGGTCTGGACAGTACCGTCCTGCTAAATGATGGCAAGAAAGACCTCGCGGAGCGCGCCCAAGAGTACGATCGTGCTCTTCGGCAAAGCCAGCACGCTGCTTTTCGACGGAGACAGCAGATCGGTGGGGGAAGCGTACTCTCCGGTGGAGGTGGGATTGAGGCGTCGACAATCTGGCAATCGGCTATGGGAGCGTCGTCGGTCGATGGTCAAGGTGCTAGGATGGCACAAACGGCTGTGCTTGGTGATTCGCAAGGGAGTGTTGGACCTCCCTCGGCATTGCACCCTATACGAGACGAGGATCGTGCTACCGACGGTGGTGTCGGCAGCGGGCTAGGAGACTCGTACGCGGATGGTGGTACGAAGGGGACGAGGCCGTATGAATCGCAACAGGAGGGAGTTAATGACGATGATGTGCTCGAGGATGGCGGGGTGCTCGGACTGCTTGGGCAGATCTACGCGGCAAAGGGTCACAGGCATGTTCCTACTATATGACGGACCGTCCATATGAATCCCTATCCGGGACAGGTTTCCACGTTATAATATGCTGATCTGATTCATCTGAATGTATCACGATCCTTCGAAGGGACGCATCCCTTCCATGGATAGAATTGATTAGACGCGGTTGTGCGAATCTAGAGACCTGATATCGCGTATTGCTACATGACAGATAAATATCTCAACCCATTCGCTCAGCCTTTCCTGTCTCTGGCCAGGATTTCCTGAACACGGCGAACTTTTCCATTATTTCCTTCACCAGGGGCAACCTGGCGGTCAGTGCGGGTGCCAATGCGAATGTCAGTGGCGATACGAGGTACGCCCTGAGCATGAACTGCAGCATGGCACTCCTGTATGACCTGTGAGACCTCTGACCATGGGCCCTCTGCATGCTCATCAGTGAAATATAGTTTCAGTGGGAATTTACCAACCCAAGTTGGTCCCGTAGCCGCTGCAAAAGAAATAAGTCTTTCCGCAACGCAAATGCATCGGCAAGATAGGGACTTACTGCATCTATGTAGTTCTCAAGAAATCAGTATGTATCTCAAGCATGCAAAGGACAACAAACCTCGAATTTCAGTCCAGAATTTTCAAGGATGGTATGACACTTTGCAATGTGTTCTGCAACCTGGGGGCACTCTTTAATGAGTGCGCTTTGAAGTAACAAGGAGCGGACCCACGGATGGTTCGCCTGTTCCCATCGGGATGAGGCAAAAATCTAGAAGGGAAGGTTGTTAAATTGACCAAGTTTTATTTTCGTTATTCCGTTGTTTACCTGCGACGGCATAAAGATCTTGTGTTGTGTAACTTGTGTTGGACATGTTGGTACCGTTGAAAGGCGTAGTGCCAGAAATAGCCCCTTTCTTTATTTGCTAGTATCGGGCGGAGGAAGTCCTTGAAATGGACTCTGACCGGATCAAGTGTCCGAATTCGGGTGTCACCGACAGATGTGCAACGGCAAGCATCATGGGCACTGACCAGGAACTTTGTCATCGCCAGTCATGCCTTCTGCATCCCTCCAGTCAAGAATCCAGGCCTTCGAGGCCCTCTCAACACCATCGCCCTCGTCGACCACGACCATCTTTACCATCCCAGCCAAGTCAAATAATGGCACAACCTCAACCAACCTTCTCGAGACGCCAGTCTCGCCCACCGCCAATGCATTCCACCCAATCGTTCCATTCGCGGCAGCAACCTCTAGCAGGTCACCATCACCATCACCACCCAACCTCGGTCGCAAAACCTCTCTGATTGACTTGAAGGACTGGATTCTAGAGGATGGTCCGGTCGATGCACCTGCATTTCGTCACACGCTCAGTGGTGGCACCAGTAAGCTAAATGGCATTCGTGAGTTAAGTCGAACCCCGCCTCCAAGAAAACCTATCCCAACTTACGGCACACCGAACTCATCCTCAACGCCACTCATCAACTTCGAACTACCGCCAAAGCCACGTCCTCCAACCCGTCCGCGCGAACTGACATCACACAATGCCTCATCAACGCCACTCATCAACTTCGAATCACCTCCCAAGTCACGTCCTCCACTCCCTCCACGTAAACCATCATATAATGCCCGTGACCCCGTACCGGTCCAGCATTCAGTATCTGTCGGTAGTGAAACGGGCGCCATGTTGCGTCCGCCTGGTCGTTCCGACTCCCTTACAATCGAGCATACGTATCCCCCGGGTGTTCCCAAATTCGGCGCAAGTCGTATTAGTCACGCTCCTGCCTCGTCCATATCCTCTTTTCATTCTGTCTCCCTATCATCGGATGGGAACAATATCGAGACCAATGTTCCCGAAAACACTTCCAAACCTCCTTCTTTCACCCTCGATGCCAATACCGGCGGCATCACCGACACGGACACCGCAAGTATCGCGGAATCGTTTGAGAATGTCTCTGTTCCGTCTGCGATCAGCCCGTCGACAACTATTCCTTTCGATTGGGAGAAAGCCATGGGGAAGTCCAAGAGTTCCCCCAAGCTAGAGCCACCACGGCTTCCTCAGCGACCAAGTCCAAAGGTCATGTCGTCCCTCCCTCCTGAACCTGTCGCTCGTTCTGTTTCAGTATCATCCTCTTCGACCACAACCAGTACGAAAACACGCCGGCCACCACCTCCCCCACCCTCCTATCAGCCCTTCTCCCGCTCTCGACCACCGTCCTCGCGAGCTTCACTCGCCTCCACCTCCGCCTCCACCTCCGATCGCTCCTCTATCATCAGCAATGTTACTACCACTTCGCGAACGAGCACTAGCACGCGGAGTAGCGCGCAATTTGGAGGAAGCACCAAACCTTCTTCTCTCCTCCGGCCGACCCCTGTCCCTCCTACCGCCCGAGCACGGTACGAATCCCTATTTATCAGTGCTGTTCAGGGTCGGCGGAAAGCGGAAAAGAAGAAGAAACAAAACAGTAATACCCTTGCTCCTCTACCTCTTACCATGAAGAAGGGCAGGCACGCAGCTGGTTGGCGAGGTCTATCAGTAGACTTGATCACTAATCAGGAGGACCATCCGTACCCGTCTGCGGATAAAGAAAAGGTTGATACAAGTGATAGTGAGGATGAAGCGAAATTCGTCCAGGTTGGGCCTGAGGAGAGCCTGAACGGGCGGATCGTCAAGCGCATATGGAGTACTTCTCGCCTTGATCGGAAAAAACTGAGGGATATATGGTAAGAACATAGAGAGCAGTTCGTGCCTGAGACTGACGCACCCTCACAGGAACGACTGTGATCCTCAATCAACTGGCTCGCTCGACTGCGATGCATTCGTCAAGGGTATGTGGCGCATAGACGAAGAACTCCGGAGAGCACAGCTAGCCCGGCGCACCTCGGCGCTCACTGCTGCTTCCTCGCAACGCATCCCGCATCGCCCCCTTCCGCCTCCCAGAACATTAAGCACGTCGCGATTAGTGGTATAGGCACGACTCCTACTACTTCACGGTTCCATATAATTGTGATACCCACTTGCTGAATACCGCTCATACACGAAACTTTGTTGTAGCCACATGTCGCGTTTTTGCAAGTGAGTTATCCACATCCTTTGTAGAAGGCGACTCTGTCGATGATGAACTGGTAACTAAGCTAGTCCAAACCTATGTACTCGAGTCGATGTTGAGGACACAATGAGTGTGAACTGCTCACCCGACTTCCTCTTCAACACGAGTCGAAAGACACACAGCGAAGTAAGCACATTAAAGATTGACCACTCTGCCTCAACGGGCCGCCAGAGCCGCACTCATTCATGACGAGAAGATGGCAGTTGCAAAGTCCTGGAATTAGGAGCCTCGATATCATAACGCGGACGTCACTAGAGTGTCATCTCCTGAGACTAGCCTGCGGCCACCCAGGAAGAAAGTCACCGCTCTAACTCCTTAGGTGGACGGTCGGGATCCCCAGATGCTGTCGCGGCTTGGTCACGACATCAATCAGAAGACATTTCTGCCATCCGCGACGAGATGCTTACTATTCATGGTGTAAGTCGGGGACTAGGCAACCTGCTAGACGAAGTCACCGTGTTGGAGTGGCCGAGGGTCATCTGGTTGCCTATATGTCCCAGACGGCGACTGTGTCTCAGATGAACCTTTCAGCAAGCTTCCTTCCATCTGCGGAGCAGGCTAAAATATAACGAGTCGGAATAAGACTTTGTCTCCCTGGTCCTTGATCGACCGGACTCTGTCCCAGAGGTGTATTTCATACCCGCTTGTCCCTTTGCAATACGAGTCAGAGCCCGGGCCACTGCCAAATACGTGTTTGCCATCGGGAAGGAAAGTTACTGAATAGACAGTGACGCATCCAAAGCCTGGGGAATGGGTCGATTGTCAAACCCTCGTAGGACCTCTGACTGTGTGGTTTGTGGCGCCTAGCCTTGCTGAAGTGGCTCTGTTGTTGACGAGGAGCCTTGCTCCTGGTTCTTTGAGTTTGACGGTTGCGTCCTAGGCAAGAGGCAATCCGAGCCGATTATTCGAGTCGTGCCCCTCGCGTGCCATTGCTGGGCTGCGCGCGCAGCTTGATGAGATGGGGGTGCGGTCGACGGGGACGTCTTAGCAATGGACCACCTATCGTATTTCGCCAATGAAGCTCCCAGCAGTAGCACTGCGCGCGGCCCGTTGGCACGCCCTTACATGGTTGTCTGTCCCAACGCAGCCGCGAGCCCAAGCTTGCTAATTCAATTTTGGCAGTATTTCCCCGACTCTCACGGAGTGAGGGAGGGTTTTCTCAGCCAGAAACGTACAAATTTCCTGCAAACAGACTTGCGGGAAAGTATTAGCTAACTTTTGATAGTTGAGAAAGTCTTACATAATACTTGAAGTTGTTGGAATTGCCATACGAAGCAACAAACCCATCAAGTCTATGCAGGTGAAAGCAAAAGATTCATCATGTGCAACAGTCCTTCCCTTCGTTGGTTGCACCCTTCGGGGTTGCACACGATAAAATTGGAACGATACAGAGAAGATTAGCATGGCCCCTGCACAAGGATGACACGCTTTTCCGGAGTGGTAGACCTACGGGTCTCAATATTTATTTTGCTTGTCCAAGTGTAAGTCATGTGATCGTTTTGCCTGGAGAATATATCCATGTTTACTCGTGTCGATGATCGACACAAGCAAGCAAGGTTGAACTTTTCCGCGTTGATCATCTATCGATGATCATTGAATAGACCAACTTCAACATCGTCGGTACTGAGTGAATGACTGTAGTAACTCATAGCTAAATCGTCACATAGTCTCGCTACCAGACTCAACAACAGTCAAATTTTGCTCTTATAACTCCAGGCAGTCGGGGATTGGTGCCTCCGCGCGCCGCTACGATTGGGTATACAGATGGCGCCATTGCCTTCAACTTACTTCACCACGTACAACATGGATGCTCAGGATAGGCGGCTCAAACTTCCGGGCTCCCTTCCCTGTCCTTCTCGTCCCACAGTTTCAACAGCGCTTGACCAAGTGATTTTCCTAGAGCGTAAGCGAGCGGAACAGGAACAGCGTTGCCGATCTGACGGAGTTGCTGTTCAAAAGCACCGTCTTAGCTTGGCTCAGTACCGCATTTCGAAAAGAGAGACGCACATCTGCTACAACTTTATTCGGAGCATCGTTGACAGATAAAAACTCGTAATGGTCAGGGAACCCCTGGGCACGAGCACATTCCTGGACACTAAGAATGCGCTTTTGCTAGTGGGTGGAGATAAATCAACACTCTCCGCTTTCTCATTCCACCCCAGAATCGCTTACAGACGGATGGAGCACGGCACCGCCTTTGGTGTTAGGCGCAAGGGTAGTCAACGCGGTGGCAAACACGTGGTTGGCGTCCAGCCGCTTGTAAAGACCTGCGAAGCAGTGTGGACGGAAGATGAAATCAGATGATCAAACTTACTTTGGTATTTTTTCTCCGCGTCCTTCCTGTTTGTTAGTTCCATTCGTAGCTTTGCTGGGAGACCTAAAAGCTGTGTCAACATCCAAACGAGATGGAGATATATTATTTCAACTTACTGAACTGATTTGCTCCCGCTTTTAGCGGAACGGCACAAACCCTAGGGAACGAGTCGATAATCAACGCAATCCGCGAAGGATTGGGCCTTACCGCTCTGCCACGTTTGAACGCCATCGCCTCGTGTAGTGGTATCCTAGGTCTTGGTTGATTACACCGTCTGGACGTTGTCGCATCCATGCTTGATATCGGCTCAGAGGCTCAGAGATGTGTTTTCGCGGCTGCGAGAAGCCGGCGTAGGGAGGCTTCGATGCTTCGAGGGGGCAGAAGGTCGGGATCATGAGGATGTTTTTGCGTTTCTGGGCTTCCTTCTTGTCGTCAGATGTAGCCTTGATGGTAATGTGCGGGTTGGTCCTGGTGATAAACTCTCAGTCCCATCAAGAGTTCCGGCGCTTGAGATATACAAACCAGTCAAACGGGGGCTGCGAAAAAAATGTTTAATTGAAGAGAAGCCACAAATGAAGACCGTCCTGAAGATCGTACCAAGTCTCCAATGGCTTCATGGATAGTGACGAAATGCAAGGGCGCGGATCGATCGTCGTCCAAACCATCCTCACATTTGTTTCGTATATTGGGGCGTAATGTTGAGCCAGTCGGTAGTCGAGCGCGGCACAATTTTGTCGGAGAACAATGTGTCGGGATTGGCCATTCTGGCATTAAAACATCGCGGCGTGCTCCCCAGAAGATGACTCGCTTTCGACCTTGAGGCGCACCATACTGAGCGGCTTGAAGGACGGTAAATTGGCATTGGTATCTGCATATTTTTCCAGAATCGATTAATCAATGCGATAGTGATATGACCATAACATACCCTATAGACGCCAGGACACGCTGAATGAGCTTTACGACTGCAACTTGAATGCCATTCTTCTTTGAAGACGTCTTTTGATGGTGGACCAAAATTCCAAAGACATTCTCGAGTAGTAGATACATCGGTCGGTAGAATTCGACGTACGACAACATGTTGCACACAAGAGTGCTCCTACATAGAGATACACCATGAGACTCTGTCAGAAAGCACGAACGGAAGAAGTACCGAATGTCAAACTCTTTCTGTTGGAACGCAAAGCATGAGAATGATGTATATCGTGCTGTCTCTCAAAGTCGGCGGGCTAACCTTGTTGTGATTCATCAGGGAGAAACTTTGACATGGCGGACCTGGTGATCTCCTTTCGTTAATGCCTAAACATGCGAAAAATGCTCAATTACGAACCTCCATAAATGAAGTCTACATCACCTTGCTTCGGCATGGGAGGCAGCGGTTTCTTGTTATCCAACGAAAGCAGTGGCTTTGGATGCTTGTTCTCTAGGGTATCGATCGCATGGTGTAAACATAAATTAGTGCATTGATTATAAACAATAGTGCCTGGATGATTGCGTCTGCAGAAGACGTGGTGAGAACGGGATGGTGGTGAGGTACAAATCAAACCTCACTGATATGTTCGTGCTGCGCTCGGTGAAAACTCGATGGCCCATCTAGTCTCTACAAACCCCGACAAATCGAACCCAGTCCCAAGACCTCCAGCTCCTGTAACCAAACGTCAGGGTCATATTGAAGACATGCAACTCGGGTCTTACCACTGAATAATTCCAACCCACGAAGACGGCCGTGTCGCTCAAGGAGTCGACGCTGCCTTTCTAAAAGCTCTTCCCTTTCCTGACGACACTTTGTGCAGCACCGATACTCATTTTTTGGCCAGTCATCAAGATCATCGATAGACTTGACATTGAGTGAAGAAGCTTGTTGATTGACGTAGTAATGATCGTCATGCTGGACCCATTCGTCGATAATGGCGGTGTCACGTTTATGAAGGACGTAACATATTCCCTGTAAGTCTTCGTCGTACACAGTCTCTGCCTCGTCCGTTTTGAAGAGCCGGCGCTACTGGGATCATGAGGGATAAGCATCCATTCTAAAAAGATACTCACATCATCAAAACGCAATAGCTTGTGCTCATCTTTCTTCCTCATCCTCCTCACAACATCATCGTACCTACCGAACAGCTGGACCGTTACTTCAATAGGAACCCTCATCCCCTTCACCTTTACAATCTGACCAATCTTGTAGACTGTGTGAGGCTCTTTCCGCTTGATGTACACAAAGTCGTGGACATGGTAGGAAAACTCATATTGTGCAAAGCCACCACCGGGGAGAGGACGAGCGTGGGCAGCGCTCGATTGCATTACCTGTAGACCGCAGGATAAACATTGTTGGTGGGGCTCGCAGTGCGCGAGGGCCCGCATTGTCTGTTCCGCGGAAAGGGAGACAAGGGAAGCGTCGGCGCTGTTAAACATCAACCTAGTGATCAGTGAGACGACATGTCAGAGCCAGATTAAAGATGTCAGATATAGCGATTGGAACAGCTGGCCATACCTGGTGAAAAAGTCGTTTTCCTTAGTGACATCTGCTTCGATCGGCTCAGGGGCATCTGGATCAAGCTCTTGGACGTTACACTTCTGCGATATAGCATCAATGTCAATATCCGCGCAATCCGTTAGCATGAGATAGAGAGCCTGTGAATGCCCGAGTTCTTGGAGAAGACTCTTGGAGCTATGCGTAAGCCACTGGCCGTGAAACTTCTTGTTCCCTCTTTCGTCCTGGAACAGGTAGCGTATGCGGCAGAACCTGCGGAGAAATAGTCAAGAAATGGGATATTTGATGGGCTACCTGCTTACCAATGTGAATTCGCGAGGGAGTTGGTAGATTGAGAGGGTTCGTGGCAATAGCTCTTTGCGCGAGCCTTGTTTTCATCGACGCCAGGCTCTACCATGACTGTATCGCCCACCTGAAATACAAATGAACCACAGTCCAGGACGACCATCCGGAGATACCTACTGAATAGACGACACCATCCACCAAGACAGACTGGTAATAACCCGGATGATCTGCGGGCCTCCCCCACTTCACCGACGCCGGGTTCGCCAGGTGCACGATAGATGCATGGTTCACCTGGGCGTGATCTGGCTCGTCCATGTCGATATCCTCTGCCGCCAACTTACCCGCAACCTTGATGTTTTGTGCAAAGAGCAAATGCGCGACACGCCCAACAACGGCGGTGACGACGGTGGGGTTGCGGTGTTCCAGGACTTGAAGTTCGACGTTTCCTGAGGGGCGAGCCTGGGAGGGGCGTCCGCGAGTTCCAGATTTGGGTTTAGAGTGGGGCTTAAGTCCCTCTTGATCTTCGTAAGACGTGTCCTGTCCGAAGAGGGTACGCATGACTGGCGTACGGCGGATATTGATCTGTTCGTCTTCACGCAGCTCGTCGAGAGTAACGAGCAAATATGGTTTCTGTTGAAGGACAAGATAACAACGAGCTGGCGATATTACCGAGAACTACTCACGACATCGTCACTTTGCAAGTCCCCTTCTGTAATGCTGCGCCCTATCATCCGCTGGGCGATACGGATGTCTTCCGGGGATTCGGGGGTGATTTTGAGAGATTTTACAAAATCTTGATATGTAAGCCTTGGCTGAGACATGGCAGAGGAGACAAGAAGGTGCAGGATCCGATGTTTCAACCAAAATCCAGTGTAAAAAGGTTTATAATGAGAAGAAGGCATGTCCAAGATGTACCATGCATGTTGTGTAAGTATGTATATGTTGCTTCCAACGGAATCAGGTAGATCTACAGCCAGAAAAGGCAGTGCTTTACCTGTCCAGCTGGCGGCCACGTTTTTTCATATCATGTATCGCGAACCTCTTGATCCGGGTAAGCTTGAGGCGTTGTACGCGATCTTCGCGTAATTGTGATGAAGAGACCTGATCGTCGTCCTCGTCGTCCGTATCGTCATCGTCAACCCATTCCTCGTCGTCTATCCATGCCTTGACACAACCGGAGGCATTGTATGAACGACGAGTTAGCTGGAGCTGAAGGAGCTCCGCAATGGGAACGAGGCGGTTTGTGCTGTTGTCATATATGGTGAAGTCGGTGAGAATACGGACTGGGACGCTTTGCTCGTCCTCGGAGTCTGAGTATTCCACTGGGTCCGTTTCGCCGATGAGCTGAAAGTCGGTGGTTTCCGCGAATTCGTGTTCTCTTTTTTTGTGAAATACAGGCTCTGTTGAAAGTCAACGACATGACGGGTGAAGGTGGGGGATGAACGTGCCTTGCGGGGGGCTGAGTGCGCGAGGTTTGGAACCGTACGAAGGAATGGGGGACGCGTCGCTGGCGATAGGGGTGCGCTCGTCTGAATCACTATCCACGCTCTGCATGAGGCAGATGTCAGTGAGGCGCGGTAAGAGTATTATTGGTATCGAACACTCGCGTTTGGAATTAGCTTAGGAGACTGGACCTTGCTCCTTTTGCGAGGGGTATCCTCAGGTTGACTGTCTGAGATTGAAGAGAATGACGGTACGCGTTTCCTTGACGTGGACGCCTTTGACGGAGGTGGCCCATGTCTATATCTTGATGCCATGCAAGCTATACCGAAGTTGATGGGTGCAACCTGAGCCTTGACTCGGGTGACTAGAATTACTACTACTAGTAGTCAAACAAAAATATCAATCACGTGGTCCACGCAGCATCGCTCCCAGTCGCCGTACTATGTAGCCCGACTACTAGTATAACCCGTACGGTCACGCTAGACTCTCGTCGGCCTCCTGCAGAAAATGCGCCTACCATTTTCACTGATCCTGGTGTTGCTTGTACATCAGAGCATCTCTTCAACACCGCCCCTCAAGCGTTCGTACTCCACCCACGACTACTTCGTCCTAGAACATATTCCCTCCCTGGGTGGCGCTTCACTTCACGAATGCACCTCCGAACTCGGCGTAGAACTCGTCGACCGAGTAGGCGAACTCCGCGACTTCTGGCTCGTCCGCAGTGCCAAGGTGTTCTCCACTATACAACCCAGGTCCACCCATGATGGCGTTCTAGCGAGATACAAAAACCTCCGCTCCCGTGCAGCTGCCATCGATGCTAGTCCCCTGCAATCACGCTCGGACGGCCATCGCCATGCTCGCCGTATCATTTCCGCAATAAATCACTTTGAAGAGCAGCTTCCCCGGCAGCGTACAAAGCGTGCACCGCCTCCCATCAAGCCTGCGGACTCTGACTCTGACCCAAATTCATCTGCTGCTATTGCTGCTCGTCTGGGCTTCGTCGACCCTCTTTTCACTCAGCAATGGCATATCGTCAATGACGAGTTTCCGGAACATATGATGAATGTCACCGCAGTCTGGGAAATGGGCATCACCGGCCGGGGTGTCATTGCGTCCCTCGTAGACGACGGTTTAGATTACAAGAGTAAAGATCTTGCAGAGAACTTCGTACGTTGTCCATCCCTACTTCCCCGACGCTCTAATGATATTTTCCAGGACGCCGAGCACTCTTACGATTTCAACGACCACACCGATCTCCCCACGCCCGTGCTGTCAGACGACCGTCATGGCACACGCTGTGCCGGTCAAATCGCAGCTGCAAAAAACGACGCTTGTGGTGTAGGCCTCGCATATGGCTCCAAAGTCGCCGGCATCCGGATCCTCTCAGGTCCAATCACCGACGTCGATGAAGCAGCTGCTCTCAATTACGGATTTCAAGACGTGTCGATATACAGCTGTAGCTGGGGCCCTCCCGACGACGGCAAGTCTATGGAAGGACCTGGATATCTTATCCAGAAGGCTTTCCTCAATGGTATTCAGAACGGCAGAGATGGCAAAGGCTCCGTTTTTGTTTTTGCTAGCGGCAATGGCGCAGGATTCGGAGATCAATGCAACTTCGACGGGTATACGAACAGCATATACTCTGTTACCGTTTCGGCTGTGGATTACAAAGGCTTGCATCCGTATTACTCGGAGCCCTGCGCTGCCAATATGGTTGTGGCTTATAGCTCTGGTAGTGGCAAGAACATCGTGAGTGGGGCATGGTTGTCTTCGATCATCTTCACAGCAATTTTTCTAGGTTACCACCGACGTAGGAGAGAACGTTTGCTCAAGCAGTCACGGAGGCACCTCGGCCGCAGCTCCAAATGCAGCAGGTGTATTCACCCTTGCACTCCAAGCCCGGTTAGTCTTCTCTTCGCAGGCTCTCAATCTACCCGGCTAACATCGCACGCCACAAGCCCCGATCTGACATGGCGGGACATCCAACATCTCTGTGTCCAAACTGCCCAGGTGATCAACCCCGAAGACCCTGACTGGGAGAAGACAGCCTCTGGGAGACCCTTCAGCTACAAGTACGGGTATGGTCAGCTCAATGGTTACGCATTCGTCACAGCCGCACAGAACTGGGAGCTTGTCAAGCCTCAGGCGTGGTTCCATCCATCCGCTATTCGGTTTGATAACGGCTCGTTATTGGAAGAAGAAGGGGAGATGACGGGAGGGGTACCGATCGTTCCCGGGGGCGTTAGCAGTACGTTTACGGTG
The DNA here is from genome assembly GCA_000827475.1 of Paxillus involutus ATCC 200175. Classification (NCBI taxonomy): domain Eukaryota; kingdom Fungi; phylum Basidiomycota; class Agaricomycetes; order Boletales; family Paxillaceae; genus Paxillus; species Paxillus involutus. Next base: position 119,706 of record KN819404.1, read on the forward strand.
ACCGAGGATATGTTGCAGGAACATAATCTGGAGGCGATCGAGCATCTGACGATCAGGGTTTGGATTTCGCACACGAAGAGGGGAGACGTGGAAGTTGAACTTATGAGCCCCAATGGCGTAAGGAGTGTGTTGGCTGCAGTACGCAACCAAGATCATGCACATGCCGGATTCAGGGGATGGCGCTTTATGACAATCAAGCACTGGTATGTCTTTGCTTACTATCAAGGTAACAGTCATTTATCTGCATTCAAGGGGCGAGAATCCCATTGGCGACTGGACGATCAAAGTCTCAGACCAGTCGAATGACAAGCGAAATGGAACATTTCACGGTTGGCGATTGATGTTCTGGGGTTCCGCCATCGACCCTTCCGAAGCCAAAACATACGTCCTCCCTACCAATGAATTCCTGCTCCCTTCCCCCGAAGAATCAGAATCAGTCGAGATTCCGACCCCCTCTTCTACTAAGGCCCACCCGAAACCCACATCAGGCCTCCCAAGTGATCACGACACAGCCGAAGGCGAAGCTGACCGCCCGGCTTTCCCTGGGGCCTCTGCGTCTGCAACGCCTAGTATGACCCCCACGCCTGACGAAGGTTGGTTCTCCGATATGTCCAACCTCGTCTCCAATTCCAAGTGGTTTTTCGGTGCCCTTGGCGCAGTTATAGTCTTTGGCATCACCGCAGGCATCTTCTTCTGGAGGCGACGCGCAAAACGCCGCGTCGCATACTCGTCCCTCGCAGACGACGACCTTCAGATGAGCACCGTCTCTGGAAGTGGGGCGCGTCCAAGACCAAGGGCGAAGGAGCTGTATGACGCATTCGGAGAGGTGTCGGATGATGATGAGGAAGACGTGAACGAGCAGACTATGCTGCATCCTGGAGGGCCTCTCGATGAACATCAGGCTGCTAGGCTAGGATTCCATTCTGAGTTCTTGGATGATGACGATCCAGCCTCTGCGGAACCGACGCCGCTATATAGGGATGATCCTGAGGCAGGTGATCAGAGGCATGGACTTGTTTCTGACGAGAGATCAACGAGTCCTGGCAGCGGATCTAGCTGGGAACATGCTTCGGAGACACATTCTGGATAGGTTAATCTCGTCTTGTATTTATGGACCGTAGATATTTTGCATACATAAACAACCCACAGGGTGAACAACGCAGTACATAGTAGAACAGGAACGTGGAAAGCATGGGATGAAAGTGAACGCAATTTTATTAGACGTCAATGAACCGTAGTTTCGAACCATTCGCCACGCGTGCCCAAACGTCTATGGATTCGTACTGTACACGAAAAAAATGAGTGCGGCACTAAACGGGACAGAAGAACAAAATTTACCTCTGCGATAGTATCGTTGAGCTGTGCTTCAGTATAACCAGCACCCAAAACACGCGATCGAATATCAATGAGAACCAACTCCCCATCGTCATCGTCATCGTCCTCCTCATCTGAGTCAATATCCATGTCCCGTTCACCCCCGGGTCCCTTCCCAAACTTGCGTGGTCTCTTTCTTCGTTTCCTGCCACCCTCCCCAGCCATGTTCTTAATAAGTCGGAAGATCTGACTGACGACCGATCGGTCGGGCTCGTACTCCTTATCCTCGTCATCGTCGAGACTCTCCTTGCTGCACTCCATGAGGCGCAAAGCTTCGTCGACGTCACCGTGCTCCACAATATCTGCGAATCGGAGACGCGCAAGGGCTTGGGCGAGACGGAGCACCCCAAGGAGTGTACGTGCAGATGTGTAGGTATGTGATTTCTTTTGGGCGGCTTCATCTTTGGAGAGTTTGCGCAGACGAACGTAAGAGTCTACAATATAGCTGGAGACTGCAGGCGGGACGGTGGGACGTTTAAGGCGAGCTTGTGCTATGTAGTGTCTATGCCGCAATCGGGAAGTCAAGATGTTTGATGAAACTCAAAAGAAGGGAACAAAGACACTGACCTCATCAATGAAGGATCAATGACATCGTATTCAAGCTTGGGATGGACGTTGTACATGTGTACATGAGTGACATGCTGAGCTAACCGCTCATCATCTTCACGTGTTGGCTTGTCCAGAATCAGGAAGAGAAGATCGAAACGGGACAGAAGTGCAGCGGGCAGATTGATGTTTTCCACTGGAGAAACTTTGGGGTTATATCGTCCATAGAGAGGGTTGGCAGCGGCGAGGATGGATGTTCGAGCATTCAGGGTAGTTGAGATGCCGGCTTTTGATATGGATATCGTTTGTTGCTCCATCACTTCGTGAATAGCTGTTCGATCAGATTCTTCCATCTTGTCGAATTCATCAATGCAGCAGATTCCATTGTCGGCCAATACAAGAGCCCCGCCCTCTGGATGCTAGTTAGTCAATCTGCCGACCTCATGAGAAGCCACCTCCTACCCAGAACCATTTCGTCTGTGACAGGGTCTCGCATAACAGCGGCAGTGAGACCCACGCCGGAAGACCCCTTGCCAGTGGTGTATACTCCCCGTGGCGCAACCTTTGAGATGTACTTGAGCAATTGCGACTTGGCCACACCAGGATCACCCATGAGACAAATGTTGAGATCGCCACGAATCTTCATCCCATCACCCATTGTTTTCGTTACTCCTCCTACCAGCAACAGTAGAAGTGCCTTCTTGACGTCCTGGTGCCCGTAAATCTCGGGAGCAATGCTCTGGGCGAGCTTGTTGTACAAAGCCGGATCGCGCTGCATCTCCGCGATCTGTGCCTGTATTTGCGGTGTCATTTCCATGTCGCTGTACTGCTTCTTCAGTTGATGGATGTGCTGTACTTCTAAGTAGGTATCAGTAAGCAGCCCTGCCCGAATGGCTTGGTATCCTGTGTACGGTATAGGAAGGAAGATGCCTCCAAGGTGAACGACGTCTCCGGGATTCATCATGCGAGTCAAGTTTCCGTTCAAATGAACTGTCATTGATCGCGGAATGTGGCCCACTGGGACTTGGTCGGCCTGTGAAGAGTGTGAGAGACAGCAGTACCAATAACAACCAACTAACCATCTCCTGGATCTTGACTTCTTGGAATGGGCTGAAACGACAAGCTCGGGTCTGCATATGCAGAGACCCTTGGACGCCGTTCTTTTTGCACTCGTTCTCATTTTGACAATCAGTGATAGGCGCGAACGTCTTGCTCGAGATTTGTTGAAACGTTTCTGACCCACAGACATCACATGTGTAGGCGTTCACTAGGAGGAGAGGCTTGACCTCTGAAACGCGAGTGACAATTCCGCGAACAGTGATCAATCGACCCAAGTGTGCCCCTTTGACATTCCGAACTGCTATGGCAACATCTGATCGCAGAGGCTGGAGATACAAGTTGCTAAAACGTGAATTAGTGAGATGTCCGATATATGGTAGTGGTAACTTACTATCGCCGCAAGAGATGGTCGGGAAAGCCTTCCTGTATTCCCTCAGTTTGTTCGTTCCGTTCTCGCCGTTGATGGAAAATAACATCAATAACCTCGTCGTGCTCAGTTATGTCCTTGGTTGGAGGCGGCATAAGCTTGTCGACAGCTTCACAGAATACCTGGACGTAGCGTCGAGTATTGTTTTGTATGCGAGCGACAAGTTCAGTAACAGTTTTCTCGTGCTATACAGCAGAAGAGGATAGTAATTGGGTTGATATCGTCAGAGATGTGAGGGCTCACCTGATGGATATCTTCCAGGTCGATTGTTAGCATCTGCTGCTCGCGATTTGCTATTCGTTGCTTGTGATCCCGGGTGAAAATGAGGCGGTACTGGACAAGAATGTGCATACCAGCTGCTGCATGTATTTAAGTCCTTTCCTTCCAGATGCATCTTCGTCGTCATCAAGAGCAATATTCGCAAAATCTCGGTCCAGGTCCTTGTCGTGATTGACATATGTAGACAGGAAGTTCTGTATCTTGTCTGCAGCAAAATTGATGACCCATCATCGTAAAAAGTAACAGGATACATACCCAGCTCTTCGTCGTAGTCGACGTTTATCTTTATGACTGGCAGAGACATGGCGGTTGAACGTTCGAACGTTGAATGTTGATTGCTCTCGCCGTCGCGTCCCAAAACGCGTGCTGTCACAATAGGAGTCACGTCCACAATTGATGTCACGCTCTCGTGACGCCGTGTTCGTCCTCATCTCCCCCATCTTGGCGCTTGGTCACATCGAGGGTGTGCGGCTGTTGTACCTAAAGTTGGGATCCGGCCTGCCAGTGGAAATCTGCCAGTGGACAACGGTGAAATATCTTGTCATGTAGGAACCTTTAAATTATATACACTTACCATGCACTTCCCTGTAGTGACACCACTCGGCAACAGAGGTTAGCACTTATGTGGAGTTGCCACGCCCGTTCCCGTTGACCTATCCCGTACTAGGACAGTCTCTCCGACACATCTGGAAAAATGCACAGGTGCTTGCTTGTCCTAGAGCTTGTCCACATGATATGCACTCAGCTACAATTGATGACATTGGAGCGCGAAATTGAAATGAATATGCCAGGTTGCTATGGGGTATGTCTGCTCCTCAGAGCTTCTCGACGAACCAGACCGACCCTTTCGAAAGCACAATTTGGCACGACCTTCGTACAGCTCGTTCCACTGCCAATTCTCTTCCTGCCATGCGCGACGAGATATCCCAACGTCCATGCAGTGAATACCAGGCAAGTGTCCAAGATAACCCGTTACATTTGCCAGTGGCGGCGAACAGAAGACGGTTCTGTCTGTGGAGACTCATTTCCTGGGCGACCTGCGGGGAAAATCTGGCTATCACTCACACAGAATCAAAAACACGAGGTGCGAGCTCGTAGTCATGTGCTGTTGGTGCTCAGAGAGAGCAAGGCCTGTGAAAGCATTCGAGCTGTTAGACCTGTCTGTGAAGTGCGCCTGCACCAAAAGGGCTCTGGACGTCTCGTACAAGTCCAAGGCCCCACAAGTAGCCGGGGATCGCTCGCCACTGATAACGTGTGGAACGACATGGCGATGTGCGCCATACAACGCCTGGATCCAGCTCTCTCCGTAATTCCCCGTCTAGCTCGTTAAACCGGACTGTCTCAGACTGGACCACTGCTGTGATCGACGGGCCTCCTGTCGCTGAAGGTGTTGCCCGCAGGCAAGATGCCGTTTGTCATGTCTATCCGAACGCTGATGTTAGTCTGCTGCGCCGGAGTGTCCCGCTAGCAGCAGCACACAGACGCCGACTTTTTATGAGCACAAGACCAGGACTTGGATGATGAGTGGTGATCTATGAAATGCTCATCCACCAAGCTCCCCTGCCCTCTTCGAGCGGATACCGTCAGGGGCTGCGCTGAGCCTGGGAGGTTTGAGGAGTCTACTTGTATTGACTCGCGTTGCCAACAGACACCCTCTCCCCGGGTTCTTCAAGTATATTATGGATCCCTACGACCGCAACTCCGGCGCTATTTAGCATCTTCGCAAGGTGTTCGTTTCGAGATCCAGCGCCAGCGCTTCATCGTTGCCAATGCACACTGGCACTGGCGGAACTCGGAAGAGACGACATGAGCGCTACGACTCGGAGCTCGAGCGCCCGAAGAACGAGCCAAGCCTCAAAAGTTTTGAGCACAGTTGCAGGTCGTTCTGATAAGAGCGTGGTTTAAACGAGGCGCGAGAGAAAACAATATTAAAGCCCTGGCAGGCGCAGGGAGCATCAGCCCTGCTATTCTCTGATACAACACCCTGCCATTGAAAATACGCTACGCCTTGCTATTTAATCATGATAGTGCAGTTGGGTGGGACTACGAGTACAAATGCTATAAACAGTACGGATCGTGAAACTAGTCCAGTGTATGTAAAGCTAAACGAGTAGGCGGCGTGCGCTCACGAGCCTTCGAGGGGGACGCAACTGAGGAGAGTGTATCCTGTCTCGCCGCCAACTTTCCAACTTTCCAACGAGAAGTACGTTTGGGGTGAGTCGATGACCTTGTCCTCATTTTTCAACCAAGCTTGATGTACGTTCCTCAGATTGCCGAGGATGGGATTGAGTTTCGCGAGGAACTTGTTGAAAGCCGCTGGGTCACATCGAAAGTCGGCCGGCTCCACGTCTCGTAGTAAGGTGCACTTAGATATTCCAACGGGGTAAGTCTTCAACAGCTTAGACTTCCAATCACCACGTACCTCCTTCCCTGAGAGGGAGACAGTAATCTCCCGGTCCTCTCTGTCTCGGAGCCGAAGATACAAACAGTAAACCCACCTGGAATAGGCTCCCATCATGTCATCGCATTGTGGACACGCGTTGAACGGTGGCTGTACGCTGAAAAGCGTGTGAAGAGCTATAGGTAGCGAAGCTTCCAGAGCACTTACTCAAACTTGCATTTGGTGCATCGTAAAACACACGCATCTTCAAGACAGAAGGGAAAGTAATCGACGACACGGGCTACGATTCTGAACATGTTTGGGTGAGTGGGGCTCGAGAGCGCTTGTTGTATGGTGCTGGCGTCTGGACGAGTGGTCGAACCATCGAGCGGTGGGGTGGCCGTCGAGAGACCGATTAGCATGACCTCTCTTCGCCACTTCCCCTTGTTCCTACACGGACGTCTGAGCAGAGCAAGATGCATCA
>KN819405.1:0-31371 GCA_000827475.1 Paxillus involutus ATCC 200175
CAGAGTGCGCAATTTCAACCCAATTTGCGCCTCTGTAGACACTGGCATACTGCATGTTGGGTATGTTGGATTACTGTTCTCGGGTTCGTTCTGTTGGGAACACGCCCATTGAACATCGCCATTCTGCGGAAGAAGATATGCGCACCTGTATGCTGATTGCATAGATAGGGATTCCTTTGCTTTGGAAGCCTTGTAGACTCTTCAATAGGTAATTCGCCACTTCAACGTTCAGTGAGATCGATGCATCCAGTGAATTGACTGGAACAACTCACTGACTGAGATATAGGCGGTGTTCAAAGACCCGCCGTCCATCGTTCCACTCTTCATCCACCCAGGCTATGGCACAAAAAATCAGATATTCTAGCGTTTATTGAGAGTTGCGGATATTCACAGGAGACCAGGGAACCACGTGAACTCTCAACCCTTGGTTGATCGACAGGATATCGCTGAGAGTAGAGAACACGTAGCTAGGCGCAGCCCCGATGTTGAAAGCATTGAGATTAACATCTCCACTGGTGTCATCATAACTGTAGGCTAATTCGAGAGGCACGAGAACATCGTAGTCCACAAAATAGTAGAGTCATACTGTTTGCCGAGAAGTCAGAGGCCCCAAGAGGAACTCTGATGTAGGAGAAACCGGCAGAGTCGGCGGCATCGGTTACTATAAGCACCGGGCGAACCTTTAGTAACCCGGAGACGCGACGCCGATAGGCTCACTATTAAAAAGATAGTCTAGTAGCTCCCAGTAGTTATTCGAGTTCTGCGACTTATAGAGGTTCGGGTCAGTTGCACGCAATCTTTGCCCCCACGTCAGCGTACCTTAAGGTTGTGGAATAGCTGCGCAGACGAATCCGCTATTCTCGAAAGTCGATATCAGTTACTACGCAAAAAACGTACCACTATCGCGGAGTAGAGCTGGCTGTGAAGGTAAGATCTACGTGTGTGACGACCTCATGCCAGGACCCCCGCATAACCCTACCAAGGTCCGATCGGAAAATACTGGATTTTGGGTACTTATGTCCGCGTGAATTTTCGGCCCGTGGTGCCCGCACTTCACTCGAACCTCCGAATTCTAGCCCGACATGTCCGCATAATGGATCATACCTTGCTACAGGCGCACGTCAAGACCATTGATAGAGCGTCAAAGTACCGCATAAATGAACAGTGTCAGACAATGTCGATAGTAATTGGCGTGCCCACTGCCGTGATGGCCAACACTAGTGGCTCTTAGTGGCTCCGGCACTCCCAGTCCAGGGGTCGGTTATGCCCGCATGTTGGATCTGACATCGCTACAGACGACCCGAAGTGAGATCGGACCTCTCAGTGATTTTAGGGGTCTTAGGTCCGAATTCGATCAGACATGGGGGTCATTTTTGGGGGGTTTCCTCCCGCACTATAATCGGACATGGGTAGGGTTATGCGGGGGTCCTCTCATGCCCCGCGGTCTAGCCGAAATTACTGCTTTTCCTTGATGAACCAACTTCCCATGGTCTGGATTCGCAGTCTGTCTGGGCCATCGTGACTTTCCTTCGTGAACTCGCTGACAATGTACAAGCTATTCTTTGCACGTGAGTCGGCCACGGCACATACAAGCACAGCTACTGATATACAAGTTGTTATAGAATCGATCAGCCTTCGGCCGAATTGTTCCAGGTCTTCGATCGACTGCTCCTACTCGGCAAAGGCGGACAGACAGTCTGTTTTGGCGATATTGGAGAGGGGTGTTCGACGTTGCTGGAATACTTTGAAAGGAACGACGCCCCTACTGTGACCCTGACGCAAACCCGTGAGTGATGACCTGTGTTACATCATTTAACCGTCTAACACGGTACTCTGCTACTCAGGGCAGAGTATATGCTGAATGTCATCGGTGCAGGTGCAACGGCTATTTCTTCCACCGACTGGCATCAAGTCTGAACATCTTCCCCTGAGGCATCCGAGCTAGACCTTGAGACCGAGCGTATTCGTGTGGAGGGACGCGCTCGTTCTGCTCTTCAAAGCGACCTGGGGATATATTCAGAGTTCGCGACGTCTTGGATCAACCAGTTCTTTGCACTCACGAAACGCGGTTTCGTGAGTTACTGGCGGAATCCGACATACACCTTTGCGAAGTTCATGCTGAACATTACCGCTGGGCTGCTGGTTGGATTAACGTTCTTCCACACGGAGAATACTCTGCCGGGAACTCAGAATAAGCTCTCCTTGTGATGATGAATGTGAGGTGATGCACTGACCTTACTTCATAGCGACGGCCCTTGCTGTTCCCCTCGCTCAACAACTCCAGTCGATGTTCATCGCCATCCGCACGGTCTACGAAGTCCGCAAGCGCCCTTCTAGGATGTACTCCTCGACAGTGCTTCTCGTCTCCCACCTCATCGAAATTCCATGGAATATCCAGTCATCGTCTCTCTTCTTCCTTTTCTGGTACTGGATGGTTGGATACGAGATCTCCCGCGCGGGATTCACCTACCTCCTCTACGTCGTCGTGTTCCCGCTGTATTATACCACATTTGGGCAAGCCATTGCATCGATGGCTCCTTCCGCGATCATCGCATCGTTCCTGTCCACCAGTTTGTTCTCGTTCGTGCTTACATTGTAAGTCAACCTTTGTGCTGAATGCATGTCGTCCCCAAGTAACCTCATGACCCCGCAGTAACGGCCCTTCGCTCTGCTGGGATGGTGGCGCTGGACGTACAAAGGTTCTTCTTTTGCATACCTTATTGAGGGATTCCTGGGTCAAGGTAAATCAATACACGTTGATCTTGTGCTAGGTCCCAGAGAGCCGACACGTTTCGTCATAGCTATCGACCGCCAGCCTGTCAACTGCTCCTCCACGGAGCTAGTCACGGTCCAGCCGCCATCGGGCATGACATGCGGGGCCTACATGGAGCCCTATATGTTATATGCGGGCGGCTACCTGACAAATCCCTCCGAACGACGGACCAAGTCATGATGCTGAACTTCAACATCGAGTATAGCCATCACTGGCGGGACTTGGGTATCATGCCTGGCAGTGTTGTGTTCGATGTGGGGTTCTCTGGGTTGAAAACCTGGGGTTGAACTGACACAATGTGTGATTTGTACAAGTTTTCACGCTTTTCACCTGTTCCGCATACGCCGCTGGTAGCCTTCTGGAATTACGGTTTTCATGGTCTAAGTTATAGGAGTCTGTTTTCATGATGTTATGCTTTCACACAGCCTAAATCGAGTGGGCGGATGCAGGATTTTCCCCAAACGTTCTGGGTGATTTCACGTAGAGTTGGAACGTACTAAAGCTGTGGGTTGCCGCCGACTCAATACGGTCGTGGTCACGTGAGACCAAAAATTGAACTGCTTGCCTCCGTCAACGTTTCAACTACGCCGTCAATCGACAAGGTACGTGTCAGTCAAAGAGACGCAAGTATAGCTATGGAAGCGCTAACCAATCATCATCTTGCAGAATGGCTGGCACCAAGATGGCAGCAACCAAAGTGGCAGGGCGTCGTGCCTCTGCCAGAGTCAGAACTATGGGCGAGAGTCAAGTACCAAAGATGTCGGTCAGTAAGCAAACACGTACGCGACGGTCTGGCGGTCGTGCGCCGCGAGCTGACTGGTCTGCCGACGTCGGCGAACTCTCGGAAAGCGACATGGATGTCGAGGAACCTTCCTCTCCAACCTCCTCACCGCCTCCGCCTCCGCCTCCGCCTCCGCCTCCACCTCCGCCTCCGCCTCTGTCTCCGTCTCCGTCTCCGTCTCCGCTGTTGCCATTGCCGTTGTCGTTGCCAATGGCGCTGACCGTGACCAAGCAAAAACACAACAAGGTAAGTCCCACTCTTTAAAGAAGTACAGAATATAACTTATTCAACCACATATGTAGTTCTGTTGTCTCTGCCAGGATGGTGGCCGTGTTCTCTATTGCTGTGAGCTTTGCCGACGAGTAGTTTGCGACATGTGCCTCCCCGTGCCTGAAGGATATCGAGAAGTCGTCCTAAGCTCTGGTGTCATCTTCACCTGCCCTGGTTGCCATGAGCTTAATGACAGACGGCAGACGGAGAAGTCGGGGCGAGTGTATACCCCATATTGGGCGAGTGCATCATAGCAGATGTCATGATGTTGCTTATGTTGATTCTTAGGCTTTCATGCACTCAGATGAATCTGGTATGGGTATGGTGCCGGTACTCCCAACGTACCCCACCCTCATGTCACAGTTTGCCACCTCGGCTCGAAGCGAAGTTAATAGTGATCCTCTCGCGATCCTACACTTTGTCTGCAAGGGCATGAATACCCTGGGCACTGCCCCCAGCCTGCTATATGGTCACCTGCGACCCTACTTCAAACAAGAAGACATCATTTTCTTGGAATTTCAATTTGACTTGGGTACTCAAAGCAAGGTCAAGTTGCATGCAGCTGACATAGCCAAGCTCATTAGCCGCATCCCTGCCGTCTCTGCAGGGCGAGTGATCGTGTTTATTAGCACTCATAGTGATGAGGACCGAGGCGACCTCTTTGCAGGTGAACAGGGCAACTCTGCTTCAACTGGAAAACATTGCCCTGTGGCCATGGAAGTCGAAAAGGTGATGTTCTTATTAATGGTGCTTACTGGAGATTCTCTAAATCTGTTGGTACAGTTCTTTGATGCCCTGCTTGCAGGTGGAATTGAAACTTATATACGAGGGGCCACTGTAGTATTATTGACTTGTGGTTGGATAGTGAAGCATCCAAAGTCCTTCGAAGGGCTCTGTATGGCTCTTCAACAGTGAGCTTTTATTTATTTATACTCTTACTATTGTGCTCAATAACATGCCCTGAAAATCATAGTTTTCAGCCAGCCTATTGCGTGGCCTTTGCGGCCCCCCATTTTCAGGCTGCCTTAGCTTCATTTTTCTTGGAGGTTCTGCTCTCGCAGGCCTTCATTGAAAATGTCCCTCTTCCTGAGTGCATGCCAGCCGCATTGCAGGCATCATACCGACTGGGGTTGCACAGTGATGTTCTCCTTTTTTCCTTTGCCGATGCATCACCATCCACCACCTCATTTTCAACCTCACCTTCCTCCACCCCCCTGAAATGTGACAAGTATATATGGTGGAATGCAGGGAGCCGGCCCTTTGGTTTCTCACTGCCTATGATGTGTCCCGTATGCGGAGCCTTACGTCCTTGGGAGCAGCCGATGAATGCTGGGGATTCATGGGTAGTTCGTTGTGCCAACAACAGTTGCGGGCTCAATGAAGGTGGGTCACGGAAAGTCCCAAGGGCAAAGATTACACAAGCCAAGCCAACAAACTACATCTTTGCGACTCCTACAAACAAGCGAAGCAGTGGATGGATGGTCGTCAACCTGTTTTAAGGATGCCATGTATACCATGTAGTATTTTCTTAGCACTTTTTTGTGATTTCATTCCCAGGCCTCCCAGTCTTTACGATGAGTCGTGAGATTCACGCTAGTCTCATTACAGTCTCATAGCATTTGACAGTCAGGAGTGCTAGATTGAGTACTGTTAGTAGATCAAATAAATATCCAAGTAGTACTAGAATGGCCTCCTTGATGAGAGAAGAATCAGCAACAATATGCTTGCGCCTACTCAAAATCATCCCAAGGTGGTCCAGCAGTCACTGCATCACTGTCCAGCGAGAGTCTGAGCTGGGGAAGAGATAGTTGTTGCACCCGCAGCGATGGCATCCAGCATGTACTCTGCCCCGAGTAGCAGAGCGTGCCGCGTCAGATGGCCAAACAATGTAGCACAGGTGGTCACTCACGGGTTTGCGTCAGGACCACGGCGGAGGGCGCCATTCCTTTCGAAGTATTCCAGCAACGTCGAACACCCCTCTCCGATATCGCCAAAATAGACTGTCTGTCCCCCTTTGCAGAGTAAAAGCAGTCGATCGAAGACCTGGATCAATTCTGCCGAAGGCTAATGGATTCTATGAGCATCTGGAATATCCCAGCGTCGCGACTGCAATATGCCTCTCCTGCGACTTCCTCCGCATCGACGAGCTCCCAGGTACTTTCGGCAATAATTTCCGCACCGCTGGCTTGCTTGAAGATCGTTACAGACGTATCAAAGGTAGAGCTTGTGTTGAACTCCGTCGTAATGGGATGGAATGCAAGGCGGCCCACACAAAGATGCAGACGATGCCAAAGTTCTACACCACGCCCAATCGTCAGTTATCATCATCCGAAACAAGAAATAAGATGCCTTGACGGACCATCCGGAGATTTCTATACTCGTAACCGTCAGGCAGGTATACGAAGGCGTTTCCGTCCACCGTCGCCAGACCAGGTTGCGAATGTTAAATAGATATATAGTGGCGGCGCAGGACGACGGCGTTGAGGGAAAGATCGCTGATTTCTGCCATGGCGGAAATTGTATTAAAGAACAGTGCGCTGTTTGATGCGAGTTAGTCACCCAACTGTTTCTGAAAGGGAATACGTACAAGAAGAGGGCACTACCCCTCGGAAAGTATGCGCTGGTGGTGGCGGGGACTTGCAAGAACACAGTCCCCATGATGATACCCTGGAAAGATTGCGCCCTATGGTTTTTCATCGTAGTTCAGGTTTTTGTCTCAAAGTAATGAAATCGTCAGAAGCGAAAAACTTGCCCGAGCTGAACCGCTTGCGTTACCCGATCCCCCTTCAATATCTGCCACCTACGGCGCATAACAGCATGAACCTGCATCGGCGCAGAGAGCGCGTATGCGTGACTCTCCGACGTATAACGTGCGTGCTCGCTCACCGCGCTCACGGTATAAGCCTTCTTGAACGCGGGTCTGTTGACGTAGGGGCCGAGGTAGGAATCCAAGGATGACCGGCTGAGCTGACCGAGACGGGAATTCTTGAAGTAAGAAGCCTTGTCGTTTGCTGTAAGCGGTACGGTGCCTGGGTAGCCAGGGCGGATCTTTCTGCCACTGGGATCAGTGACTTTGGGACTGTTGTTTGGTATTTGAATATCCGAACAACTGGAGTCGGTACTCACCAGCGACCAAGAAATCGGGGGTTGTTTGCCTATTACGAGGCTCGTGACCTATGTAGATGAAATATTACCTGGCATCTTTTGCGGGACCAAAATACGCCATCTTTCCCTCATTGATGACGCATAATTTGTCGAAATGGTTGTAGAGTTGTTCGCCAGCTTGATAAAGTGAGACGATCGTAGTCACACGAACAATATCTGTGGCGATGCGAAGCGCACGGACGAACTCGAGGGCAGTTGAGGCATACAAACCGCGTGTTGAGCTGAGTAAAGGCGGAGTCATAGATTCATGGTTTCGGACGATTGCTGGAGAAGGAAAAAAACTCACTTATCCCAAACATGGATCCGGCTTCTACAGGAAAGTGCCTCAGCAATGGAGACGCGCTTCTTCTCGCCGCCGGAAATGCCTTTGATAGCTGCATTACCCACTACCATATTCCTCGCATGGCCTAACCCAAAGACCCGCATCAGGACTTCCACGACCAATTTCCTGTATTCTTCCCTGGACTGATTCGCGAGCCGTTTCTGCGGAGTCCTCATGATCGCAGCGAAGGATAACGTCTGTTCGACTGCGAGCGTGGGGAAGTGGACATCGTCCTCCGGGCAGTACATCACATCGCCATGATATCTCTCTGTGATGTCCTCGGGCGTAAAATAGTCATAGTGAACGTCTCCATGAACGGCGTGACAGTCGCGGCGCTGATTAGCGACCGTCCTGAGGAACGTGCTGCATCCGGAACCGGGACGGCCCAAAACCACTGGGAGAGGGAAAGTTTCGTATTTTAGTGACCGAGGATTTAAAAAAAATGAAATGAGTGGAAGGGGGTATACATACGGAGCATCTCTCCTGGGGTAACGACGCCCTCGAAACCTGACAATATGTCCCGAACGGGAGGATGACGCATAGTACGTATGCTCTTCATGATTGCGACGGGGCTGAGAATGGAGCTTACGGTGGGTTGGAACGATGCGCGGTCGCCGATTGCGACGACGCGTAGGTCTTTGAACGCAACATTAAACCTACGCGCCTGGATTCCGTCCTTGCCAAAGCTTGAAAATATTGAAAAGACATGAACTACGAGCAGCAGGGGTGGGACGATGAATCCGACACTTACCGCCCGGAAATGTCCTTTAGCCAAGTCTCGAAATGCAAAGGCGTTGAAGGCAAAACTCAGAGACCAGGACCCTGAAGCTTTGACTGGGGCATGTGTCTGAGCTTCGATATCGATGGTACTCCCCACAGGAAAGGTCAATGCAACGTGGAACTCCTGAAACCTAATGAAGTCAAAGAAGTCGAACAGGATATGGCTTTGCGAGCCCATCGGTGACGGGGGAGGAGAGTTCAAGTCCGTGTCGGGTAACTGTTCTTGTGAAAGTGATTGTTTTTCGACATGTGATGCCAGGCCAGGAGGGTGCATGGCAGAGGAAAGGGAGGAAAGTCAGAGTGGATGAGGGAAGAGGTATAAGAGTAGAGATGCATGCATGGAACCGATCGCGATGGGTTGGATAAATACAGCGACTCGGAGTCCATGTGCGCTATAACTTGAGTAGGAAAGTTAGGTAGGTTGCTGGCGTGTAACTCGTGGGTCCTGTGCAGCCAAATCAAGATGATACATTGACATGTTTGTGGAAAAAACAGACCATTGGAGACGCATGCGCATTCACTGAGCATGCAACCTAATCTTGATTAAACAACGATGAAAAAGCTGTCAGGGAAAGTCAGGCCCGGACTGAGCAATATCCCAAAGATCGAGAAACAAGAACATCACAAACTTGTTGCTTTTGGGCCCATCGAAGGATGAATTCGAACGGCTATTTGCAATCACCATGAATACCCCCACGTAGACATCGTGACGCGCAACATTAATGCTACGTATAATCCGAGTCGTACCATTTGGGCAGGAAGGTTGAAGAGAACCTCTCCATAACTATACGTCACCCAATCGAGTGGAACTTCTTGGATATGTAGACTTATTCAGTTGGTTAGTAGGTAGCAGGAGGATGGTGAACGAGGGCGTAACTAACTCACTCCACGTTGCAGACATGATCAGGTAGCGGCAGCGAAAGCCAGTCATGACCGAAAACCCAAAGTCACGGTCGTTGACCTCGCGACTTGTCCCCGACCGGCCACGGCCGTAGCTAAGTCGTTGACTGCGATAAGTGTTTGAGGTCTCAGTACACTCGGGGTCTGCTTTCCATAAAAGGAATGATAAGATAAGATCTTGGATGGCAGTAATCCTTGGAGTACCTCTTTGCACACGGACTCCGAAGGTCAAATGGTGTTTGAGTACAAGCCTAGTGAAGGCAAGCTCTTGCATTCCTCCCCTCTGGAAGCTCTTGTTCGACACATCATCAAGACGCCAAGCTACAGCGAGGCAACGGGAAACCAGCGAGGTCGTTGAATTTAAGAACGTATCTCCATCCCTCCAGCCTCGCTTTCCGCCTCCATGAGGACGTCTGGGCAGCAGGCACAAAGAATTAAAAAGACGAAGGAATGGACAAGGACAACTCATGAATACAAGTTACAACCCCCGTGCCTAGTGGCGAGTCCACTTTATTGTCCACCCCGGCCTGAAATCCCACCCAACTGCAGCCTATGTCACAGGGAGCGGGGCATCAGCCAAAGCGGCAGCGAAGGTATATTGTGAGAAATTATTTAATACTGATCTTATTTCCTCGGGGCTGAGCGACCAGGACGACGTCCAGAACTATAGGTGAGTGCACTTAGGGTTCAGCATGGGTATGGGTAACCCATGTGGGTTGTGGGTATGGGTGGGAGTATGACTCTCAGGTACCCATACCCTGAGTCCTGAACACTATTAAGGTGTTCATCTAAGTAAGCTTTGTAGGCACCCTCTTCAACGAAGTAAGCCCAGCCTTTACTGAGGCTGGGGTCTACGCTATCCTTGGATACCTTCTTGCGTTTTAACCTGAAGTTCGCGTCGATAGCAACAAAGAGTGCATAGAGCCACCTGTATAATGGCAGGTCGAGTTGAACATTCCACAAGTCTAATTTTACCTGAGACATGCCTGCCCGCTCCCCCCCTTCCTCCTGCACCATCCGTGAACCCACAAGGCGTGGAGTCATTGACGGAATTGCTGAACTGTCAACCGACGTCCGTCAGGGATAGACCCCGCCCCAAGCCCAAAATCATCAAGCGCAGGCCGAATGCTCCCACTGAGCCCACTCAGGGGGATCCTCCCTTGATTGCCGTACCAAAAACGACCCCTCCCAAAGTTAACCCACCAAAGATGGTTCCTCCCAAAGTGGCCTCTGGGAAGAAGGTTCCGCCAGTTGTGCCAACTACAACTTCGTCGACTCCCAAAGCCGTTCCTCCCAAGGTCACCCCTTCAAAAGCTGTCCACCCACAGAAGGACCATCCCAAGGCCATCACCCCGAAAACAACTCCTACCACACCTCAGACCGCACCTGAGTCACTCCATCCTAAAGCCGTGTCAGCTGACTCCAATTTAGTGCCTGCTCAGGCTTCAAGCTTCACCTCCCAAGGTCTCTCCAAATGCGACACCTTGTGTTACCACTACACGAACACGCGTGAATCCTGCACGTAGTACTCGCCCTCAACAAGCAACCCAGGATGGCGCACTTGACATGGGAGATTGCCTCTGTACAGCTTGAACTTGCAAATGACATAGTACGAGAAGCTACCCGAACGAGCGCTCAAGAGGGCCCCGCTTGGGACTTGGGTGGAAACTTACAGTAGAGACTGGTACGAAGTTCCTAGTACTTCAAAGTTACTTAGCGTACACCCACTGGCGAGTTTGAGTGAGCGCTTCGACTTAGTGAAATTTTGAAGTAACTAGAGAAGAGGCCACCGTGCAAACACTATTTTGGAATATATACATCAAGAAACCAGCCATAGTAGGCAGTACCATACAAGGGAAGCACAGATCCCGCCTGCTGAAGGAGGGATTGTCGGGATTGTCGGGATTGCCAATTGGGGTGAACGCAGATCGCGCGAATCTACCCGGGTATATAGCACCCATCTGAGGACGGAATGTGATGCATCAATCATGCATGGCCATAGTAAGTAGTACCATATGAGGGAAGCGCAGATCCCTGCTGAAGGAGGGATGTCGGGATTGCCAATTGGGGTGAACGCAGATCGCGCGAATCCACGCGGGTAGCACCCATCTGAAGACGGAAGGTGATGCATGTGATGCATCAATCATGCATCGTGATGCCCAGCCAAAAGTCACAAGTGGCTGGTGGTGGCTGGTAGAGGATCCTCGTAGTAGTAAATATACCTCTAGGAGCCTCTAATGAACAACCAATTTCACTAAGTGCCGCGAGCCGGATGCAACACATTTGAGACGGATTTCGAGGCGACGAGTAGCCTCTATGTGTGACTATGACAATTAGTTCCTCATAGAGGCCATTAGAGGATGTTAGTAGCCCACGCAAAAGCTCGGAAAAAGCTCATACGACTGTATTACAACGCATGCCAGTCTACATCACGAAAACGACTAGCGACAACGGCAATAACAAAAGTGTGGGGAGCGGGTAAGCTAAGCGTGAGGTATCGCGATGACGGAGAGGGAGAGAGGGTGGCACGGACGAGATACTCAGAGATTGAAGGCAGCGCAAGTGAGGGACTGAAAAAAAAATGAATACGCAATGTTTTCCAACTACTCTTCGACTTCGACATCCTCTGTTGCAACAGTGGTTCCACCAGCTGCATGCATCAGTGATGCATGACAGCTGTATAGGGCCCCCACTGACAGTGCTGTTGCATCACGCTTCTGACTACAATCCTAGTCTATTCTTGCATCATTATACCATTATAGCCTGTGATGATGCCTCCCAGACCATGTCCGCTTGCCACAAGGGCGCCATCTGGTGACGTAGGGATGCAGCGAATAGTGGTATCGTCGCCATCCCATTCCTCTATGAGTCGCTGCATCTCCACATCCCATATCCTCAGTCCATTACCCTTCCCACCTCCCAATATCATCTTGCCATCTCTGGTGATCGCGAGACCCTCGATCCAGCCATTGTGTTCCATTGACATCCCTTCTTGCTTGGCAGTTTTTACATTCCATATCCTGACTGTTTTATCACTCGAACAGGTAACAAGTCTCTCTCCACCCGTGAGGTATGTCAACCTATAAATAGTGCCTTCGCGTCCTGATATCATCAGTATCGGCTTTGGATTGAGGTCGACAGATTTTTTTGACGTGTCGGACATGACATTAGTTGCAAGAGTAGACACATGGTTGTTGATCAAAGGCCGGGCCTCAACGAGAAGACCTTACGATGGCGGAGTCCGAGAAGGTGTCTTGGCTTGGGCGCTCATGTCCACGGTGCTTCATCCCAGCGGCCCTATCGGCACTAGCACGCCTTCGAATATATGTCTGGAAGATGAGTAGTAATGATAAATTATCGGTATGACGAATTGGCGCCCAGATGGGCGACCGAACTCGACATGGACCAAATCAAGGTCATCCACCAACGAAATGGATCGCTGTTATTTTTCGTCCCATGTACCAGTCCCTGGAGCTCTAAAATTTGGTCAGTAGACATATCATACCTGGCGGGGGTCCCATGTAGTCACTCAGTTCGTTTCGCGTTGATGTGTGCAGCGGTCGCGGCAGAATTATTAAATGAAGTAGCGATGAAATCGATCAGAGTACAACTCGGACCGCCTGAACCGCTATGTTAGGTTTCAAACTTCGCTAGGTCCGTAAACCCCGATTAGCCTGGTTGCGCTGAGAGCTACGATTGAATCACCAAGTGCTTGACGAAGATTGCAGTAATTAATGCATCAGGCAATCTCAATACATGCTTTTTCATAAGATTCTGGTACACAGCTCATAGTACATTATTTCATCATACGATACGCGTCGGATGACAGCCGCCGCTAATACGGACGACGAGACAACCAGAGGAAAAACAGCATATAGTCGGGATAGGTTTTGTAGATGACTTCGAATTCATAAGGGGGTAAATCGATTGAAGGGCCGTGACGTTGCCGGCTGTACATGGGGTGGAGTATTGGGTTTCTCACCACGGTTTCATCCTCTACCAAGGGCAATTCCTCCCTCTCAGCCTCTGTCATCCAGTAGGCCCGTTTTATCCACGGCATTGTCCATTTACCTGGCGGTGGCAGCTCGGGATAGCAATAGCAATATGCTTTACGCCTATACATGTCCTGTATGGCCAGAGACAAATAGGGCAACACGGTTGTTAGGCATATGTAACCAAAAAATGAACTGAGTGAACGTACAACCCAAGATTGATCAGATCAGACTTCCTGAACAGAGGGTGTGCTGCAGTTAAAGGGAGAAACTAGCGTGGATGTGGATGCGGAGGTTGAGAAAGATTTGACCCCTTTAAGTTGCAAATGGCGATACATATAGGGCTGCGCGTTTGAAATTCCACTGACGTCACTCAACTGGCCCTGTTAGGTCGCCGCGGCCGAGCGGATCGCGAGCCAAAGGATTTGTTTCAGCGACTTCTTACAAAGTAAACACAGCCACCTCAGGACTCAGGAGACATCGCAGTAACTCATCAGCTGCTGGAAGTAGTCTAGCGACCATCCCGTCTATGAGGCAAGCCGTCGATAGACGGTCTGATAGACGGTCTGGTAAATTTCGTTGAAGTTGAAAGGCCTGCGCGGGCACGTGATGAATAGCCCTAATTTGGACCCAATCAGAGTCACGTGCAAGCGAGATAAGTGCTTACGTTCCAGGATCAGTCTTGGATAAGTCCTCCGTCTTGTCTTGTCCCAACCGCTCGCTCGTTTTCGTTATTCAATTTGTTTTACTCCTTGGCCATCACGGACTCGACCTCGGGCGCTTACCAGCTGTTCAAACGACACCATGGATCCTGACATTCGAACACTTCACAACCAAACTGCCAGGCGACAAACGCTGCTGTGCGAGGCAGTAGCGCTTGGACAACATCTTCTAGCAAACGCCCTTCTCAGAACGAGCGAACACTCAAGTTGTTGGAAGGTCTCCAACCCAATAGGCTCTCGTTACTCACTATTCTCATCAAGGTTTTGGACCCATTCGAGAAATAATGCTGGAAGGGTCCAACACATTTTGCATTGACGAATGTGAGGATCGAGAGGAGATGGTGGAGCATTGGAAGTGAGAGAGACGCCTTGATTAAACTCCATCGCAGCAGGCGGAGACGAAGTAGTACAGGAACGGCCTCCTCGATGAGAGAAGAATCAGCAACAATATGCTTGCACCTACTCAAAATCGTCCCAAAGTGGTCCAGCAGTCACTCCGTCGCCGTCCAGCGAGAGTCTGAGCTGGACGCTGATTCAACAATGATTGAAAACCGAGCATAATGCCCCGGAGCAGTCAGCAGCAGTTCTGTCGGCGTCTCGGTCTTGCTCTCGTCATCTCTTGAAGCCACGTATACACATTATCCAAAAAGGGAGTTACCTTTGGGCAGTAACGGACGCAAATTCTGCCTACTTGTTGTAAAATGCCTGGATAGGCTTTCATCGCTTCGGCACGTCAAGGCGGCAAGCGTAAGCGCCCAAAGAGACAGCGGGGTAGCATCCTCCAGTCTCCAAGAGGATGGTGAGTTTTTCGTGTTACTGGTATGTAGGCGGTCGGATGGCGGGGAGGGACGACGGCTCGTAGGAAGCCACGGATACAGGTTAGATGGTATGCCCGCGATGATATCTCATAAACTCACGTTTAGATAATCGAATTGGCGACCGCAGTCAGTCGCAGTAGGTCTTGGTAAGGTCGTAGCCGGGAGCTACACGCGAGAGGTGTAAGAAGGGAATTTAAGAAAGAAATATTTTGAATACGCACGTCTAGGAATGATTTGTGCTTCTGGAGTCCCAATTGTAGTGAGAAACAGTTCGCGAAAGCGGCTGAGTGGGAAATCACCTCTTCTTTACCGTCGTCCCGCCGCGGAATAAGCCACATCGATAGCGTTCAGGATGAGTTTCGCAAAGATGTATGTCGGGCTCCGCTAGTAACTCTCGAAACCGCGTTTCGTGAGAGCAGAGAACTGGTTCATCCAAGACGCCGCGAACTGCGAATGTATCCGAGCCGCTTTCAAGGGGAGGGCGAGCGCGTCCCCGGGCCTGCACGTGAATGCGCTCGACCTCAAGGTCTAGCTCAGATGCCTCAGGAGAAGAATTCCAGACTTGGCGCCGGTCAGTGGAAGAGATAGTCGTTGCACCTGCAGCCGCTGCCTCGATGGCTCCTTCCGCGATCAGCCTATCGCATCGTTCCTGTCCACCAGTTTTTTCTCGTTCGTCATTACATTGTAAAGTCACCCTTTTTGTTGTATATGTGCTCTCGGCGACCTCATGACCCCCGCAGCAACGGCGTTGTGCAGCCCTTCGCTCTGCTGGGATGGTGGCGCTGGACGTACAGAATTTTTCCTTTCACATACCTAATCGAGGGGCTCCCTGGTCAAGGTGAATCAGTGCACGTCAATCTTGTGCTAGGGCCCGGAGAGCTGACGCGTTTCATCACAGCTATCGGCCGCCATCCCATCAACTGCCCCTGGAAAACAAATCCTGACGCAACCTTCGCATGCAAGTTCTGCCCCTTCGCAACGACGGACCAAGTCGCAAGGCTGAGCTACAATATCGAGTACGGCCGCTACTGGCGGGACTTGGGCATCGTGCTCGGCAGCGTTGCGTTTAACGCGAGCGGAGTCCTCTGGGTTGAAAAACATGCAGGCCAGGCCCTCTCCCGCAGCTAAGCCTCCCCGCGAGCAGATGCCATGATGCCCAAACGCCACTCTTGTAGAATACTTTTTATGTGGTTTTCGCTGCATTTTACAACGCTCATAACTTTGGCCGCTTTGCAACAGCTTGCACCAACGCCGAATTAAGGTTAGGGGTAGGGTCACGTGACTTCACACAAACTCGGAAGCTTTTCTCTTCAAACGCAAATTTATTTGTAGCCGAGAAAATAGATTAGGTTTCCCACATTCGCAGAAGTTAGGCGATGTCGGAGGCGACGCGAGGCGGCAGAATGGCGAAGGGGCCCTCTTCGCTACTCTGCCGCCCCGCCGCAAAAGAAAACGAGGATAGAAACTGTGATCTACATGCTACGTAACTAGAACTGTAAAGAGAAGTTGAAATGCTGAAACTGTTAGTTTAAAATAAGTGCAAGCCGTAGAATTTACTTACCTGAGCCTATATTGGAGTGAAAGCCTCATACGATATTTAAGGGAGAGAAAAAATGTGTCGGGGACGTATAAAAATCTGTTGGCGAAGCAGTCAGTAAAGCAGTTCGTAGAGGGTGGATGGAGGCGGGACTCGACTTCTTTTTGACTGCAATCGGCAGCCCCCAAAGCCGTTGCCGAGTCGGCTCCCGCAGACCGCAATCCCTAACAGACGTTGGAAAGTCGACGAGGATGGGGTGACCCCCACAACCGCTATTCGACTCTCCAACAACATAGCACCAAAGGAGGAAATAGATCAAAGTCAGTAAAGCAGTTGGTAGAGAGTCAATGAGGATGGGGCGACCCCCACAACCGTCACTCGACTCTCTTGGACTGCGATCCCCCAAGCCCAACAGACGCTGGAGAGTCGACGAGGGCGGGGTGACCCCCACAACCGCCATTCGACTCTCTTGGACCGTGATCCCCTGAGCCCAACAGACGCTGGAGAGTCGATGAGGGCGGGGTGACCCCTGCAACCGCCACTCGACTCTCTTGGACTACAATCCCCCGCGCCCAACAGACCCTAGAGAGTCGACGAGGATGGGGCGACCCCCACAGCCGCCATTCGACTCTCCAACAGCATAGCACCAAAGGAGGAAATAAATAAATAAAAGCCAGTAAAGTGGTCTGTAGAGAGTTGACGGGGGTGGGTGACCCCCGCAACTCGACTCTCATCGGCCCGCTATCAAGAGACAAACAAATAAAGAATTAGTAACAAGCGCTAATTGGCGGAATACGTATCTTTGCCCAGGGATTGCTGAACAGCCTTTGCTGCGTGCGCTGCAGACGCACGCAGTAAAGGCCAGGGAAGCGATCACAAATCTGCGTAAAGCCAGATGTATATGTAAGTTAATAATGTAACACCACATTTGGGCAGCGAGGAGTAAGACGGAGGAGGAAGAAAGAGCAACGGAGAAGAACGAATCAAGCGGCGTTTCAAATTTTTCAATGTTTGGTTCCGTTTGTGGCGTCGGCGGTCTGGGAGGCGGGAGTACGTCGTCGAAGGGCGCTCGCGGACTTCGTAGACCGTGCGGATAGCGACGAACATCGACTGGAGTTGTTGGGCAAGGGGCACAGCAAGGACCGTCGCTACGAAGATCGACTGCACTAAAATGTCAGGTCGGTGCATCACCCCACATCCATCATCGCAAGGCACGCGCGAAGAGCTTGTTCTGAGTTCCCAGCAGAGTATTCTCTGAGCGGAAGAATGTTAACCCAAATAGCAGCCCAGCGGTAACGTTCAAGATGAGTCTCGCAAGATGTATGTCGGGCTCCGCCAGTCGCTCTCGAAACCGCGTCTCGCGAGCGCAGAGAACTGGTTCATCCAAGACGTCGCGAACTCTGGATGTATCCCCGAGCCGCTTTCAAGGGCGCGTCCCTCCATATGAATGCGCTCGATCTCAAAGTCTAGCTCGGATGCCACTGGGGATGACACCCGGACTTGGTGCCAGTCGGTGGAAGTGATAGCCGTTGCACCTGCACCAATGACATCCGGCATGTACTCCGCCCTGGGTAGCAGCAAGTGTCGTGTTAGACGGTCAAATGATGTAGCACAGGTGGTCACTCACGGGTTTGCGTCAGGACCACAGTGGGGGGCGCCATTCCTTTCAAAATATTCTAGCAATGTCGAACACCCCTCTCCGATATCGCCAAAATAGACTGTCTGTCCCCCTTTGCGGAGTAAAAGCAGTCGATCAAAGACCTGGATCAATTCGGCCGAAGGTTGATGGATTCTATAACAGCTCGGATATCAGTAGCTGTGCTCGTACGCCGAACGGCAGTAGTCGACTCACGTGCAAAGGATAGCTTGTCCATTATCAGCGAGTTCACGAAGGACAGTTACGATGGCCCAGGCGGACTGCGAATCCAGACCAGAGGTTGGTTCGTCAAGGAAAAGCAGTAATTTTGGCTAGACCATGGAGGAATGAGACCAGGACACACATTGCTGGCGGTGGATCTTACCTTAGCGGCAAGCTCTACCCCGATACTAGTACGTTTTTTGCGCTCGACACCTAGGGAACCGACAATAGCATCTGCATAAGCTTCCAGCCCACGCATTGCTAGGCACTTGTTGACGCTGTGCAGGAAGAGAGTGTCTTAAACGGTCGTACGACAGAAGTAACGACGGAGAACATACTAAGCTTCTTTCTCAGCCATCGGAACAGATTCCGGCTGTCGAAGTTTCGCAGAGAACAGCAGTGCCTCCCGAACAGTTGACTCTGGAATGTGGGTATCCATCTGCTGGCAGTAGCCCCTTCAGAAGACGTCAGTCCCCATTCTATCACCGAGGAATCAGCACTTGCGTCTGAGCTTGGAAGTTCGCAGGAGGAGCCCGGCCATTGATCAAGCGGTCGCCAAGTACAACACCCGTCGAAACACGTTAAGCAAGCGCGTTGAGCAACGTAGTCTGCCGAACACGCGCATTCGAAGCATCACTTAGTCTTATCTGCTTCTCTCAGAACGACGCTGCGCACCTTTCCCACGCGCGATTCGCCCGTGAGCGCCGCGAGCTTCACAGGAGCGACGTATCCAGAAACATCATCGAGAAGTCTGCGTGTCCCACCTTCAGCGAGGGGAACAACATACTGCACATGTTTCCATGAGAAGATGTCCGTTGTCGCTGATTTCTCGAATGCTGATTTCTCCGATGCGCTGCTGGTAGTAGTCTCAGCGTCTCGATTGCAGTATGCCTCTCCTGCGACTCTCTCTGCATCGACGAGCTCCCGGGTACTTTCGGGAATTATGTTCGCACAACTGCCTTGCTTGAAGAGCGTCACAGGCGCATCGAAGGTAGAGCTTGCGTTGAACTCCGTTGTAGTGAGGTAGAATGCAAGGCGGCCCACACAAAAGGTGCAGACGATGCCAAAGTTCTACACCACGCCCAATCTTTAGTTATTATCATCCGAAACAAGAAATAAGAAGCCTCTAACAGACCATCCAGATATTTCTATACTCGTAACCATAAGACAGGTATATGAAGGAGTTTCCGTCCACCGTCGCCAGACCAGGCTGCGATCCGACCGTTGTGCACACTTGATTGGCAAGCGTGATGTTCTCGTATCCTGGACCTTGTTGAACAAGGGTCGTACACGTCCCGTCGAGCGTGTGGAACTCGTTGAGGAGCACGGATTCGAAAGCATATCGGAGAGGCTGAATGGAGGAGAGATATATGGTCAGTCTATAATCATAACACAATGCCTGACATCGCACCGACATCGAGGTATGTCATCCAGCGCAAGGCACCAACAATACTGAAACGGGGAATGGAATAACCAGCGAGCCTGAGAGCCATCAACGCGACCGATAATCCAGCCAATGCGACAGCACTCGACTCACCCTTGAAAGATGCTGCGACATTTCTAAAGAAGGCCTTCACGACGAGGGCTATGACGAAGACAAACAGCAGGAAGGTGCTGTCATTCAGTGGTGAGCAAAATCGCCTGCCAGCGGCAACAGGAGAAAGAAGGACGCACAAGAATCGGGCAGCCGATTGCTGGAGGCCAGTCCGGAAGTACCAAGGGACGGCGAAGGCGGTCTCGATGACGAACGCAATCGGAATGTCGACAACTGTGCGGGCGAGACTTTCTATGAATGGGTAGTACATCGCCGCTTTCTATGAAGTGTTGCCTACCAGTACTGGCACGGCCGCTTAGGTTTGTTGACTACCGCTGTTACTTACCGGCCAGCGACTACACTTTGTGAGTAGTAGGTTTCTCAGGCT
The DNA here is from genome assembly GCA_000827475.1 of Paxillus involutus ATCC 200175. Classification (NCBI taxonomy): domain Eukaryota; kingdom Fungi; phylum Basidiomycota; class Agaricomycetes; order Boletales; family Paxillaceae; genus Paxillus; species Paxillus involutus. The sequence goes on from KN819405.1 coordinate 19,841, forward strand.
TATACTGTAACGGTGATAATTCTTCACGAACGCCCTGCTCGTCTGCAAGCAGCCCATCCTCGCTGTTCAACACGGTGCCAGAACCTGTCGCAACCGCAGAATCTCTCGCATGTCCCTCTTTTTCACGCCTTTGTTTCTGCCCATTTACCCCATTGCAGATGCCGCTTGCATATGCAGAGTCTCTTCGCTCGTCCAACGCGTCAATGTTCTCTCAACTACCTACACGTTCAGGTTTGGCTCATCCCCACACGAGGCCTCTCCTCCCTCCTCACCCTCGCCTCCCTCGAAAAACGCACACACGGATTCGCGAAATTCGTATATAAAGTTACAAAGGATCCCATATGGACTCTCATTCCGCTCCTCCGTCGCCCTGACGGTGATGACTTAGTGACACTCGAGGCACTCGGACGGTGCGGGATCTCGCAGATTGATTGGGTACGATGGAATCTGTCGTTGACTCGCCAAGCTTAGCATGCGCTCTTGAGGTACTACGCCAGAAACAGGCTGCCTTCGCCGAGGAAGGAAGTATATCCGACGATCTGGTGATTCCCAAGACTCGCAAGGAAGCCACGACACCGACACCGACAGAAGCGTACATGCCATCCTGGGTTATCCTTGCCCTAGTCTCCCATAAAATCCGATCACCCACCGACGCCCAATTTGCTGTACATAATCTCATTGTCCCTCTCACCTTTCTCACCTCTTCCCCGACCATCTCCACGATAAACTCACATTACGCACACCCTCCTCATCCTCACGATCCACTCTCTCGCCCACTTCGCACTAGTATTCCTTCTTCGTCCACTAACGTCACACTTTCTTTCTCTCCCACCACACACCCTCAAATTTAAATCTTTCCACTTCAACATGCTCCTCCAGGCCATCTCTCTGTTTCCCAAGTCTGACGAGGCAGCTGGTGTAGCGGTCAAGGTGTTGACAGAGATGGAGGAGAGAGGCGCGAGAGTGTGTGCGGATACGGAGAGGGTGCTCATCAGGGAGAGGTTCGTCACAATGGAGTTGACGGAGTGTTTGAGGACCCAAGATTGCAGACCGCACGCGTGGGGACAAGAGAGGAAAAGGGAGAGATTGGAAGCTTGATTGAAGGCGTATGCGCGGTTGGGACAGGTGGAAGAAAGTGGTGAGTATTTGGACGCAATCCGCGACCATTGTTTAGAGAATGGGGTCACGCCGCCTTATAGTGGTCGCGGTGCTGGTGGTGATACTGGTACTTTCGCTCAGAAGGAAGGACAACACAGAACAAGGGCTGGACACGGAGAGGTTCACGGAATACCGCACCAAGCAAATACCCTCTACCTCCGTTCCATGCAAAACGACGGACATCTACTTTCCGATACCTCCACCACCTTCTCAAACTCGAGCGCGTTAAAGCACCCCAGTCTTCAACTCGATCATCGCTCTCATCGCACTCTGCTTCCTCTCATCACCCCATCCCCAAAATTTCTCGCCCCCGCTTCATTTCACACCGTCCTCTCTCCAAACAATCATCGATAGATATCTATGATTGGACAACGACTCTCTACTCCGCCTCCCACGACCGCTTACTCTCCACCACCTCTCTGTTGCGACTTTTTAGGACGGCAAAGGAAGGGATGAAAGCGTTCAAGCCGACCGTCGCTACATATACGGTGGTGATGTCGGGCTTGGTGTGGAGGGGCGCCTTGAGTGAGGCGATGGAGGTCTGGGATGAGTTTATTAGGGAGGTTGTGGGTGGTCAGGAGGAGAGGGATGGGGAGAAGAAGGCGTTCATGATGAAGATCAATAGGAAGGCGCTCTGTGTGGGTGTTACGGTACTGGTTAGGGGCGGTCGCGCAGTGGAAGGTATTTATCTCCTAGACGAGTTCGTCAAGATGGAGATGGAGAACACCCCAGCCTCGTCCATTCCTCTCGCTGTCGAGACCACCTTTTCGTCTCAGAATGAACATGTAATCTCGTCCTCATCCACGCCATCCGCCCCTTCCTACCTAACCCCTCACCCAATCCACACCCTGTTGACCTCCCTCCTTCGCATCCGCCGCCCAGATGTAATATTCTACATTTGGACCCACCTCAGGTCGCTATATTTCCTCCTCCCCACCAATACGATACTCCATATTCTTCTCAAGGCTGCAGTCCTAGCCTCAAAGATGGATGGAGAAAGCGTGAGGGGGGCCATGGCGTGGTATTTGGTTGAGAATAGGCTGTTTAGAAGGAATATGGGCACATCGGGATCTGGGACCATCGCAATTGAGAATAGCACGCCCAACTCCAATCCCGAAACGACAACCCAAGATGGAGCTGGAACCTCTGTGTCAACCCGCACAGCTTTGTCCGCCCACCTTCTCTCCCACCTCCAAAACCCTACACCTCCGCCGATCACAGGCATCTGGGACAACCGCCGTTCGACGGAGGTCGCGCGGTCGATTTTTAGGGGTATGATTTTTGGGAATTGGCCTGCGTTGCGAGGCACCTCCACCCTCGAGGGTGTGGGAAGTGGCAGGGCGACTAGAGGGGAGGGCGTGTGGGGAGAATTGACAAGGGGTTTCTCAGTTCCCCCAGCCCCGTTCTTACCTCCTGGCCCATCTATCAAGACCGGGCAGGGCGCTCACAACCCACAGCACACCTACACTTATACCGAACCACAACCTCAATCGCAATCCGAATCCGAACATCCGTACCCCCAACACCACCTAGGACCCCCCATCCCATCCATCCATCCGAGCGAATGCACCTTCAGCGCATACATTTCCCTCCTTGGTCTTTCCTCACACGCACGCAAGATCCCAGAGGCATTGCGGTGGATGAAAGCCCTGGGCGTCGCCCCGACGAAGAAGACGCTTTCGGTTGCGCTTGTATTTTGGGCTGAGGTAGGGTTGAGGGGGCCGCTGTTCGAGGAGCGGTGTGTTGGGAGGGGGATGGGATGGAGGCAGAGGAATAGTGGGACCAGAGACGCGTATGAAGGAAACACCGCCAACTCCATAACGCCTCCTGCATCCCCCGACGACGGAATACGCAGCGCTTCAAGCTTGGATACAGGATTGGGTAGGCGAGGAGAGGTGCCCAACGGAGGCCGATATTCAGAAGGATGTTTGGGCTGTGGCGAAGATGCGGGATAGGGGCTTTGGGAAGAGGGGTGGACATGTGGTCGCTTGCGAGAGTGGGGGTGTGGGTGTTGGGACTGTGGGGAGGCAATGGAAGCGATGGGTGCAACGGATGTATGGGCAGTAGGTTGGGATCATACCGCGACCAACGAGGCGGAGGGACAGTCGCATAGAGGATATAATCTTAACATCCATTACATAATTCGCAGGAGTGCAAAAAGCTACGCTAGCAAATACTAAGTCATAAAAAGGCGAGGTAACCTCTCTTATTTCGAGGTTCATACCGAGTGTAAAAGAGCAAACATAGTGGGAGACATTACAGGAGGTACTGGTCAATGTTTGGTAGCACGGGACGAGGTGCTAAGAACCGATCTTGCACGGCATCCTTTGTAAAATGAGTCAAAACTACCCTTTCTTCCCCTTCCCATTCTGGAACTGAATGCCTGAGCACCTTTCCTGTCAAATACAGCAGTGCCCCAGGACCATATGTGAAACTACCACCAATATCACTTACTTCGAACTGGACAGATTCGTTACAACCAAGGCTAAGTAACAAGTCATACGACCCACTAGCAGCACCGCTGTCTTGGTGCCAAGGAGTGATGCGGTTGACGATTAGTTCCATGGCCCCAAACAGTGAAGGCCAGGAATTGGCAGATTCTGCCAGGGCCTCGTCCAACTTCATGGCTGACATGACGGTTCCACAGGCTTTGTGAAGCCTGGGATGGACCACCTTCAAGATCTCGTTCAGAAATTCTTCAATTGGCGTAATTTTGGCCAGCCAAGCCTGAACCTCCTTGAGCCGTAGGGATGCTGAAGGGACCACTGGATCACACATTCTCTGAAAGAGCGAGGGTCAATTTCAGGATCATCAGATGAGATGGGGACAGCTGTACTTCATGTGACTGCATGAAATATCCTGGGGACATGGTGATTTTCCCTCTGCCGAAGTATGTTGCATCGGACTCATCTACAAAACCTTGCAACCGCCAGGAACGCCTATCCTCTGGGTTTGACATGTTCGGCATGCTTTTATCGAGTATAGGACGCAGAAGGAGGAGGGAATTGTTCACCATGGCCTGAGTTTTCGTGTGAGTCAGTTGTTGCAGGGATGAAATTTTGGTTCTAATCACCACTCGACTGGGGTACATCAATTTCGGCAGATACCAGAGCAAGATCCTGCCATGTCGGTCCACGATGGTGCATGGTTCTTCCATTTTGCCGACATCCTTGAGCTCGAAAAATTTGCCCAATTTCGCTTGTCGGGCCTCATTATCCACCTTCACCGGAGAGCATTTGGCCTTTTCTGAATATCGATCTACGTCCCAATTAACATAAACTGGTAGGCAAGGTCAGCCATGCACCACACAGAAGATATGGATGGATGACGCACTGTGATTAAGGACCGCGAAGGCGATGGTGTCAGCAGCCCGGCGCCATTCGAGCTCTGACGCCGTCGCCTCTAGACATAGATCTGGAACAGAAGTCCATTTTGGCCACAGGAGACTGCTGTGGCGAAGAGAAAAAAGAGTGTCGAGCGAGGGTGTAAGAATACAACAGAAATAACTTACGAGGCCTTTTCACAATTACTGTGATTGCCTTTGCTATGCTGACGCCAGATAGAGGACACGTTTGCTTCCTCGAGTGATTCCCTGACCCGACTGAGCAAATCAAACGACGCCATGTCTGTGTTGAGCAACGCAAAGAAACAAAGAATAGCAAGCAAAAAAGAATAACAAGCGAAATTTTACGAGGCCTTGAGGTACGAAAGGATCAAGTTGAACTATGAGAAGGCAATACCGCATTTGATTTGAATCGCCAACGCAAACTTGTTGAAACCCGGTTTGGAACGTATTGTTCGTTCGCAGCTTTACTCAGATCTCAGATCTCCTCGTTCCGTGTTTAGCATCCAGGTCGCATCCATCTTTATCATGGAGAAGCTATTTGTACTATCCCACCCCGTCTACTCGGCGTAGGGACCAGCATGGATGAGCTGTATCCGGATGACATCCGTTCCGTATCCGTGATTTGCCTTTTTAGTCCATCCGTGTGGATGTTCACGGATATGATCGCGGATAAGCACTATCCGTGGTTGGTTCATTCACTGCCACAGCGTACCACTGGCAGAGGTACTTAATCAATGTTATCATCCGAGTTCAGTAACGTTCAGTGCTCACATGTAAGTAGACAATGACATTGAAATTATAAACAGTTCTATATAAATCTAACATGTGCAAAAAAACGAGTGATATTGAACTGTGTGACATCCTCAAAAATATTGGTATTGGCAGGGTTCGAACTCCAGAATTTTCGCCAAAAAAATTACATAGCTTACCCGTTACGCCATAAGTCCTTATTATATCTGGTAACCCATATGTATATGAATAGTTGCCACCACCACTAACCATAGCACACCTCTCCCAATTTGGGCAGGCATCCGCGGGTCGCATCTGGCACTGCCTGCCAGCATCCGTGGATGTTCAGTTGGTGCGATCCGTGGATGACGGAGTTTGAATGCAATTATCCGGATGTCATCCGGATGATCCATGCTGGTCCCTACATTCGGTATTCAACATTTAACACCTCAAATTTTATTATTTCTGTTAGCCACGTTGTACAGTAGATTCTATACACACTATCTACAATTCCCAAGTCCAACGACTGAATTCTGAGCTGTGGTTGTGGAGATCGCAATCGAGCTGACAATTTAGCGTGATGAGCTCGAGAGTCACTCCTACTCGTCACATGCCGAGGTGTGCCGTGGCGGAGTTTTGAATTATTTTCACGCGTCTTCGTCATCGAGCACATATAATTCCTCTCCGCCTTATCTGAATCCAACGCTGCATAACCACCAACTTCCATACCTTCATTATAATTGATATTTCTGCAAAATCTCGTCTACTTGTCTTATATCCATCATCACTAGTATTCTGATATTTTCTACCATTCCACACCTTGGATGGACTTCAAATCATCATACACTGACATTCCCCTGCAACTAGGCGGAGCACGAAACCGGCAACAATCGGCTATGTGACAACTCGTGACAATTCGTGATTTTTGCGTGACCGCCGAATGGGCAGCTCCGCCGAGTAGATGGGGTGGGATAGTATGGGTATCCGAGCAAGGTCTTGTCTGGGCTGTCGCGGGAGGTAAGGATGCCGGGGAGAAGGTGGGGGTACTATCGTGCCTACGGTAGTGCAAAAAAACGACTAAATCATTTCCACAGCTTCAACAACAACAACTAGGTGTCCCGGAAGCAGGGGACTTATGCTATGGGTGTATCCCCATCACCTAGAAATTTCTCCACATTTTTATCTTTGTGTGATGCTCAGAAAAGTATGTACCGAGTTCCAGAGGCCTTTTGCTGGTGTAATGCAAAATTTCGTCACGTCCGGGTCACACAAGCTGCCCAGTAAGTTTGATCTCACGGTACGCCAAAAGGAGATTGAATTTTGTCACCCTTGCGCTCAATCATGTCACGCTCAGATCACTTACGCCTCATGATTCCCTCTCAGAGCTTCATCCCTTGAGTTCTTGGGCTCTACACTTCTCTGACAAGCTTATTATACTATAGCCCATGACCTCCAGGTGTCAGATCCACGAATTATTAGCCCGATCTTTGGGATCTGGTGGTCAGAGGATCCATACCCCTTTGCACAACACGGGTTTTTGTCTCGCTGCGGGCGCAACCTCAAATCGACTTCCATTTATTTGCTGGATACTATCTGAGCACTCTACAATAGACCTACTATAAATTTTATAGGGACACAGACCATCAGGAATATAGTGTTTTGTGAGATTTGCATTATACCAGACATTTGCACTACCGTAGGCACGATAGTATCAACAGAGCACGAGCCACCGAGGTTAGCGATTCCGTCAAGTGAGGATGGAAAAAAATTCCAGGAGAACAAATGGGTGAGCTGTCATTTTTCGTGGTCGTTTTCACAGTTGCTGACTCTGGAGAACTTCCTAGCAAGAGACGTCACCAAGGTTTCGGGACTAGGAGTGCCTCGTTACATAGTTTCGGCATTCATGTGATATACAGGTGTGCAATGGCGCATAACAGTACAGAGAATGCAGTGTAGAAAGTCCTACTCCTGGTGGAGTTGATCTACCGAACAACTTGTTAGGTCTCTTCTTCGGTGTGCATACCAATCATGCGCTCATCATTTAGTCCGCTAGCGGCGATCACCGCGTCCGGCACAGACGCCAGGTCCATGATAACCAGGTACAAGCTCTGCTGGTCGTCCTCCCCGAGCGGTATGCTTCTGTCCACCCTAAAGCAACTCCACACATACATGAAGCGTGACACAAGTACACACGTCAAGGACAGGCCCAGAACCCTGTCGTACCAGAGGACCACGACCACACACGCGAAGAAAACCATGACGTGTGGATATGCGCAGTCGGCCCAACGAGCGAAGCGTCGAAGACCCTTAGGAGATGGGAGGTATCCCGTGCGAAAGGCGACGAGTTCCACGTGGTTCGGGGATAAGAGTAGCGCTCCTCCAACTGCTGCGCACCACGGTATAAAGAGCAAGATACGTATCACGTGGGATACGAGATCGCTGAATTTGAACGTGTCGTGCTGAATGTCTAGAATCGCGTCCTTCTCCACTACCGGTGTTGGGGTCGAAGACAGAACGACGCCTGGGGGCAGATCTAAAAAGTCTGTCAGTCGAAACCCGCTGCTTCGCTGCCTCCTGAATGCGCTTGCTTTTGACAAAAGAAGACGACGTTTCAGAGATAGTCCCGAATTTGCGAGTAATCGCCTGTGCTGGCTGGTCGTGCTGGTAGCATCGGTGGTGAGTCACGTCTAACAAACTCGCTAGCGAAAGATGGCTTACGCTTAGTGTGCTCACATCCTGCATCGAAAAGCGTCGATTCGGGAGGCTATAGAAACTCTGCAGACGCATGTACATCAGCCGGTCCAACCAGGCGTATCCAGGCCACTCACCTCGTCAGGGTGAATCTTTATCGACATGCTTTTCCCGAATCGTTCTCTCAACGGACTGGAGATCAAAATTGGAGACATATCCTCCGGTCTCTGCTAGCACGATAAGCGTCATTCGCGTAGCGGATAGGAGAACAGTTACCTTTTTTTTTTGAACATAACAAGTAGTTGTGCTGCCTTCTTGACCCTCCTCATTGTTAACGACAAGGAGCGCGGCTTCGTTCCGATCGTGATTCCCCCTCCTTGGTTAGACTTCGAAGTCATAGGTTTGTCTTCAAGGACGTTTGGAAGCATATGTCCCAGATAGAAGGTCTAGTCGTCATCCTCAGGCGTTGTCGTACCGGACGACAACGAGGAAGCGTATGTTGTTTCATCGGAGTCTGTGTCTGTTGTCAACGTACTTCCAGAAGAGTTGTTCCGCTCCAGAAATGTGTCAGCGTCGAGGAAATGTGAACTGCGTTTGCGACCTACAAGAACGAGCAATGGGGAAGGAGGATTCATTGTCAACGCTGACATGTCTCGCAGCAGATTGGGTACAGTAGGAAAGTAGTCAGATGTGAAGACGTACCTCTCCGAGTCCGCCTTTTGTGAAGGCGCACTGGTGGATCAAAATAACTCCTAGGGCTGTCAGACCAAGTCAGTCAGAGATCATGTAGTACGCTGATCAAATTGAAGTCCCAGCGGACTCGATCAAAATTAGGCTACGATGCGTAAATGGATTATAGGATACACAATGTGCGGATCATCTACCGCTTTACAACATCATATCGATAGCCAACGCCGATAGAGGGCTTCTGCTAGCGGAATGGCCCCAGTGGTAACATAAATCAAAGAGTGATTATAAGCTGCTTCTCGAGCCACGGACACGTCCTGCGGTGCGCATGAGTTTTCAGAATCCAATCCAGGGCAATATACCGTCCATCTCACGTCATCATCTCGATCCTGAACGAGCTGCAAGGCCCTTTCGTAGTTTGTGACAGCAAGGGAATGTAGTCCTAATGTGTAGCAGCATATTTAAGAATAGTTGCAAATATAAGATTGCGCACCTACCTAACTGCTGGAACGCTCTACCGAAATTGAATTCGATTTCTGGAAGTACGTGCTCCCCAGCCCGTCTCCGGATAGCGCGATATTGTGATAGAAATCCCATTCCCTGGAACAATGTTCGTCTCAGCATTACGAATCCCAGAGAATAATCACTTACTTGGGCAATCAGGTGATTACGATTGTCTGATTGACGTTGCGTAGCCCTACCCAAAGAAGAGATGCCCAAGCACAGGCAGATCATAGGGTCCTCTGGGCAATAGTCATACGCATGCAACAGGTAAACTGACACCGGATCGTCATTTCATTTAGTTAGTAGTGCCTCGCTGTCTGATTGAGCCGACTTACATATGACGCTTTGATAGCTCTTGGCAGCAAGGCATAACTGCCCGTACAGTGTGACTGGCATCGGGTTATTCTTCGTCGGTAGCCACAACGGCTTCTTGTCACTTGTTGGGTCAGCCACATCACCGCCTTCTTCAGCATCATCTTCCAGGGCATCAGCTCCTTTGGTTGCGTCATCGTCATCGGAGGATTTGACAGTAGTTAGATGGTATCGCTGGCTCGAACTGTTCCATTTAAGAAGTTCCGGGGTCTTCACCGCTCCGTCACTGGGGCGCAACTCCCTGAGCATGTGCTTCTGCAATGTGGAACTAATGAACAAATCGGCAGATCACAATCCGCTTGCCAGTGAGGACAAAAGGACACGCATGGGGTCGTTATTGAATTGATAGGCGTTGATCAGCTTGCGGCATTGTTCAACGGCCACGGTATACTTTTCGACCGCTATGGCACATGCTACGAGTGGATACATGGATCAGCATCCGAGGATGGAACTTCTGGAGTACGTACTGATGATAGCGAGCCGGATAGTAACTTGCTTTTCTTTGCTGCGATAGGCATTCGATAACAAAATGTGGCGGAGGACTTCATCCCCGAGTTCATAGTCTCCTCGCTTTGTTAGAATGAAGGCATACTGTACATCGAGATCCATCGTAATCACACTCAGTATATAAAAGGATGAGCTGACCTGCATGGATACTCGTAACCAGTTGTCAAAAGAGACGCCGCGAAACGAGTCAGCCCTCTCTTGTTGGTTAACATCATCCTTCGACTTCCGCAAGTGTTTATCTCGTTCTGCATCGATCAGCCAAAAAGGTAAACATGCAGAAGGAAACGCGACACCGACCGATGAGCTCCAGCCTCGACGCCATCCTTTCTTCATCTGTTTCGTTCTGACGCTGATGTCGCCGCCGAGGAAACATGCCTCGGAAAATCATAGTGCTAGATGCAATCAGTCATTGTGGGATTCAGGAACTTGCTAAACACCTAGTCGTCAAGAATAAGTTCCGTGTCTCCCGGAACATCTCCACAAGTTTCTCAGCCTCCAGCATCCATTCCCTCTCGATTTGATCGCTACAGCTTTCACTCAGGATGTTTGGCCATAACCCTTCGATTCGTTTATACCCTGATAAAACCTCCTTCTCACGCTGTTCCTCGAGACCCTTAAGTTCAGCCAGAGTAAGTCGACCCTGTTTTGTGGCAATTTTTCCTTTTGGACGACCGTGGGCTATCTCCTCGAACAGGGAAGCACCGTGCTGGGAAGATGTACCGGGGTCTGGTGCGATCACCTCCGCTTGGGCTGGACGGCGCTTCCTAACGTCAATAACTATGGGGGTACTCAGGCCATGTGGGAGTGGATGCCTGCACATGCGTACCTTGATACACAAGTTCGAAGGCTTTTCGGGGCTCGTCCATGATTTCATAAAGCTCTGCGAGCTTCATCTTGGCATCAGTGTTTGAAGCATCTGCATCGACGACTGTCTTTCGATCAGTGCCTGGAAACGGCTCGTATTTAGGGACGAGGACCTACCCTGTTTATAAACCTCGGATGCCTCACGTAGATCGCCTTGCATTTTTCGGCATGTGGCGACCTGCAACAGGACATACAAGCTACTTGTCTACAAGGACGTCAGGGAAGTTGACGTGTGTACCTCGATTGATTGAGACGAACCGCAGGGTCAGCGCCACAGGCCATAGTGTCACTTTGATACATCCTTTCCACTATTACTATCATCAAAAGGGTGATACATCTACTGTTGAGATCCAATGAAAGCATGTGATTGCGAGCGCAACGACGGACGAGTAGGACGGGCGGCGTCGATGCCCGTGATTATTCTTTTTCAAATATCACTCATAAATTTTCACTATAAGATATTCACCTATTGTAAAACGACATCTCAGTCCTATGTTCAACACAGACTGAGATGTAAGCCATTATTCCTATTACTTTATACCACGCTAACAGTCAGTTAGAATATATTGTTTAGGTACAGTACTCGTAAACCGAGTCCTATGTTCAACACAGACTGAGATAATATATTGTTTAGCTCATCTATCTGGTTCTGTTCGACCTCGAAGCTCTAGAT
>KN819405.1:37828-52820 GCA_000827475.1 Paxillus involutus ATCC 200175
CTAGCCACCGAGCATTCTCAGTTTCCTAGTCCATTCCAATTGCCAGAGCCTTAGCTGGTCATAGTCCCAAGCCATTTAGTAGACCCAGCTTTTGCTTGCTTTCATTCATTTAATTTCCTCATTCAATAAAATGAATTAATAATATTTTATTTAACATAATAAATACATATAGTAAATAATTGTACAAGGGAGAGGGCACGGATGGGGCATTGAGGTCGCGGGGCTGCTGTTTAGGCTACGGGAGGGGTGGTGAGGGCGTGGGTGCTGCGGTGTAGAAGCTGTGAATGGGGTGGCAAGGGTGGGGGTGGAGGTGGTTTATAGAGAGTGGGTGGGATTCACGTTGGGGGTACGGCACGTGGGTCGTTCGTAGGGGGTGGGGATGGGCCATTTAGGGGACACGGGGGGTATGAGCGACGGAGACGTAGGGTGTGGGGGGGATGTCCCCTTGTTGTTGTTGTTGTTGTTGTTGTTGTTGTTGTTGTTGTCTGTTGTGGTTGTTGTTGTTGTTGTTGTAGTCATTGTCCGTTGTTGTTGTTGTTGTCATCATTGTGGTTGTGGTTGTGTCATTGTGGCCGTTGTCGTGTCGTTGTCGTGTCGCCGTTGTCGTTCTCGTTGTGGTACCAGGTCGGTCGTCTGGATCAGTGGGCCGTGTGAGCAGCGTGTGACGCGTCTGGGGGGCCGTTCGCGTGTGGACGGTGTAGTTGTGTTGTCGGAGTGTGTCTGGGGTGTGTCTGGGCCGTTTGGACCCAGGTGGGGTGACGGGTGGGGTGGGTCTGACCGGTGGGGGGGGGGGGCATTTGAGCCGCTGGGGGGCAGAGGGGAGCGTGAGGGTGGTGGGAGTGAGGTCGTGGGTGGATGACATGGGGGACTTACCTGTTGGGGTTTGTTGTTGCTTTCGTCGACCTTGTCCCCTTGTCCCCTTGTCTCTCGTCTCACTCCTCGTCGTTTTCTCTCGCCTCTCTTGTGCATGTGGTACGGGTGGACGTGGTGTGGCCAGTCCTCGGTGCCTGGTGGCGTGTCGTTCGTTTGGACGGCGGATGGGTGTGGCTGCGTTGTGTTAGAACGGGGTGGGTGTAGTGTACAGTAACGTAGTACTTGCAACATTGAAGTTGACTGTTTGGTCAGTGGTTCACGTGATCACATGACGTGTTCGACTGCAAATCTCTAAGTCCCACCAACTAGCCAAATACACTACACTTTTTAATTATGTTTTGGTACACTTTTTGGCATGTTTTTACTACGCTTTTTAGGACACTTTTACTACACTTTTTGATACACCTTTGATACACTTTTGGTATACCTTTTGGCATGTTTTTACTACTATGTTCTTTGATACTTTTACTACACCATTGAGGTTATTTCACTGCTGTCTTTTTACAGTGTTCATATGATGAAAAACAAAGCAAAAGTACAAAGTGCCAACTAGGCAGTGGCATGGGTAAACCCCCAGGTCTGGGCGATGTACCTGTACCCGTACCCAGAGGTTTACCCATACCCACACGGGGTATGGGTGTGACAGCGGGTCGACAAGTCAAGACCCGTGAGTGTACCCGAGGTGGCTATACCCACAGGTCTGGTATGTAGAGGTACTTACCTTTGTCATCCCATCTTGTCTCCTGTCTTGTCTCCTCGTCCCCCTTCTCTGCCTCACTCGCACTTGTCCCCTCATGAACAGGCTGTGCATCAATGAACCCAGCTTGTTGCATTTGTGATATGGAGCTGGTCGTCGATGCCTGGCATTATGTCATGTATGGGTTGTACATGGTGGATGGCATGGGCGACAGGCACAGTGTGACAATGACCTTGGCAATGACAAGGGGGTATGTAGTGTGGAGATGGTGTATGGAATATGCAGGTGATGGTGGTGGGGATGTCACGGTGGATGTCATTGTCATGTCATCTAGGACGCATGGTGACGGGTGTGGTGGTCAGTGCGAGTGTATGTTGGTCGTGTTGTTGGACACGTGGGTAGGCGATGTAGGGAACTCACATCCCCTATGGCTGCAAGCGTCCTTCACCCGCAGATCTGACATCCTAACAATGCCTCTCAAAGTCACCGCCAGTCCCCTCCACTTTCCAGCCGCCATCCTTACTGTCCAACGCATCATCCGTCGAACCCGCTCTCACCCGCGTCCCACTAGCAGCGGAACCCACCTATTGATATATGATCCCTGCCCTACGACCATCCAGATCCATCCCTGTCCGTCCAAATATGTTGGTAAGTCTTGGCTGCGAGCCCCTTATCCATGTATGTACTTTCTCTGTCCGCTATGGACCTTATACTGTTATCTGCCCTGTATGGGCAGTTACCCTTTATGTTTTGACTTTGTTTGACGCAGTCGTGGGTATGCCTGGACTATAAAAGCCTGTACTTAGACTTCTAGAATCGGATCTTCGGTCACCATGCACTTAAGGTCCAAGCATAAGTAACAAGAACAACAACAAACCCGCTACAATGCTATCCGCTTCCCTTTTGACTACTTGCTATCCACTCGTTCACCACAGAATGGGGTTCTGCTCGCCAGTGAATCCCTTTAGGGTTGAACTTATCACACCCTTCTTTATCATTCTTTCCTCTGTCCTAACCACTTAACACCCGGGAAGGACTTAGTTTCTTTCACCACCAAAAAGTGCATGTCCCATGAAAAAGCAGACACTGTAGAGATATGACCTTAGGTTCATCACACATCACAAATGAGGAAAAAACTCCTTGCCAATGCACTCCAATAAGAAATCGGGCAAAGATCAGTCCAGTTTTTCACAAAATCAACAAACCTGAGGTTGTATCTCTACAGTAATCACAAAAATGGTGCCCAGCGTGCCCCATGCATGAAAAATCATCTGGTTTTCCATGGGGTATGCACACCCACCAAAAAAACCAGGCACTCAGCCAAAAACAGTGTGCTCCATGGTTTTTATACATGGGGCATGCTGCTTTTGCTTGACTACCCGATCAACATTGTTTATGGCAGCAGGAGGTGACTACATCACCTCATCTTTACACCAATCAATTTGTCCACACTCGTAGGTCATGTTTTTGTGGTTGAAAAAATCACACCACATATTCTATGTATTTACATGTTCTATATACAAATTTTCTACAGCAAAAACACTGCAAAAATGAGTGTTTTCCTCCTTGCAAAGGTTGGCCTTGGCTGCGGCAGCATCACCAGCATTTGTCACTGCTGATTAATCTTTTTTTTTTATCACCTTGTGCATGCCCCAGAGCAATCTAAAGGTTGCTTCTCTATTGAGTAACACAAAGATAAGGTTAGGAATACTTAAAATTAGAGTTAGGGTTAGGGTTAAAGTTATTGAAAAAGTGTTTGACACTACACACTATTAGGATTATTGAGTCACTCTCTTCTACTACATTCATATGACTGAATATGAAAGCAGCAGTGTGAGTGAAAAGCAACTATTTTGACCTCCCCTGATATCTAGAAGGCTAAGAAACTAAAATACAAATCACATATTTTGTCTGACATTATCTAACTACATGAATGTACTCTGCAATAAGGAGACTAGCTGTATAAATATCTAACAACTCTAATATTCTAGCATATTTAACCTCTAAAATCCTTAGTAGCTTTGAACCTAATGATATGACTATCTGAAGTTATTGTAACAACTCAATGACTAAATATCTGAAAGGCTAAGGAACTGAAATGTTCTAACTGACCTAGAAAACTAAAACACAGATGATACTTTTTGTCTAAGATTATCTAGTTACATGAATGTACTCTGGAACAAGATACATAGCTGTCTCAATATCTGACAACTCTTATACTCTAGTATATTTAACCTCCAAAAGTCTGTGATAACTAAAGTTCTGGTGTCCTTATTGGCTGACATTGTCTAGCTACATGAATGTACTCTGGAACAAGGAGACTAGCTGTCTGGACACCTAACAACTCTAATTCTCTGGCATGTTCAATCTCTAAATGTCTGAAATAACTAAAACACTAGTGTGCTCTCTATCTAAGTCTGTCTAAATGTCTGATACTTCTAAATAACTAGTTCACTGACTAATTAGATGTCTGGATCTTCTATCAATTCAATGGACTAGTGCTCTAAATATCTGAGACTACCACACTACTAGTATTCTAATGTTCTGAGTGGCTAAGTGTGTCTAAATGTGTCTGAATTCAAACAGTTCAGACATCTAGTTAGGTTAGAACTTTAGACTGTTAGCTATGTAGTTGTGTCAGATTCCTCAGTAGATTTAGTCATCTCGGTGAAAATGTATGTTTCCTGATGCACTCGTAAATCTTCCAGGTCGAGAAATAGTTCTGGCATTAATGTCGAATAACCGTCCGCATTGCAGTAAGTCCTGTACACCGGAAGGTTCACTCCTATTGGTTTTGTACAAGAGGGAGGGAACAGTAGTCCTTGGACAGTTTTAGGATAGCGCTGTTGAGGCAGGTCGTAAATGCGAGCTATACAGTTAAGGTGAAATCTCACCAGTGTACGTAGATGAACATCCCTGTTGATCTGATCCACTTGCAGTTGTGTAGCCATTGACGTTCCTATGTCAGTGACGATGTTTACATTGAGAGGTCAGAGTAAGTGAGACAGCAGCAATTTTGTTTAGGCAAGTACCACAGACATAGAGTCAGATTTCGATAGTTTCACGCTCTCGGGCGTTCGACTCCGTCAGCTGTGGTTTTTCGTGCACAATGGACACTGCTTTTAACTCGAGCTTAACTTTCCATGTCTTCCATCCTTTATCCATCTGATCTCTGGTCTCTTTTGCAGAAGGATACCTGCAGATCCAAGCTTCTACGAGAACAATATCTCCAATTTTCAAGGAACTGGCAGGGCGAGCGTGCATCTGAGACTTGTTGTCCATGAATTTCCTTTTTGCGTCGAACACTGCAGTGAATGGAGTGTGCTGTAAACTGAAGTTAAATACCAGTTCAAGAATGAGCAGTTTACTTACTAACACTCTGCCCTGGTCTTTATAAGAGCTTTGGAAGCAAGTCGCTTTGACGTCGTCCCAATCTCCTTGTAAAACAGCTGGCGGGCCCTGCAATCTTCCGAGGCGACTTTTCACTTCATTAGCAGTCCCTTGTGTCAACGGTTGAACAGCGACTCCCACACTTCCGAGTGGTCCGTCCTGATTGTCGAAAGCACTTTCTACTAAACTGCCCAATACCCACACTGTGACTGGAGTATTCGTGTCAGGCACACAAAGGTAAGCTGTTCGGGACGAAAGTGCTCTTCGGGTTCCCCATGTACAGTCTAGAGGAACATTTTTGATGGTGAAGGTGTTGTTGACAACAGAGCAGTGGTTCGCGAATGTCAGAAAACGCCTACACATTGTCAGAAAGTAATTGTGGCTCGTGAGGGGACTCAATCACCGCACTACATCAGGAGTATAAACCTCAAGAACATCCATGTAAACGGGTACCATGAAGGTGTCCTCTTCATAACCGGTGGCAGAAATACGTCTGTGTGCCACCGCCTTTCCCTTTTCAGAAGCGGGAATACAAGCCGGGCTTTCTTCTCTGTCGCTGTGCGAAGGCTGTCCCGTTGGTTTGGCGTCTATGCCATTGTCATGGACGTCCACCTCCGACAGAGTGCTTCCACTATCTTCTGACAACCTGTACTCGTCATTAGCCAGTCTGCGATCGCTCACTGGTGCACGAACAAATACCTCTTTTTCTTTTGTTCTGGCGGTGATTCTGCAGCTGTGATTGGCGTCTCTTCAGCTTTACGTTTCGAGGTTTTCTGAGGCATTGGAATGATAACTCAATGTATGTTGGTCAACGAGTTTGAGATTTACGCTTGCTAGCTGTTCTGAGGGGGAAAGGAATTTGCAAACGGAAAACCGAAATCATTTTTGTAAGACACTCGAAATAAGAAAGTTGAAATTGGGGCAGGCAATCAGTCAAGTCAGCTTAGGGAAAATAATCTGTCCTCAAATATCCACCGTGTCCTGGAACATCATAGCTGCGCGTTCTAGAGATAGGAGAGTCTGTTGGGGAGTCGTGGAGGGAGCAACAAACTGTGAATCACTTTAGTGGGAGAATGTGACGCGGACAGACCACTTGCTGCATCGGCATGCCTCAAAGGCATTAGCTGTAAAACATGTTCTAAGTTCAGATGCGCTCTCACTACTTGTCTGCCCCGCCGCGTCTTCATAATAAAATATCGAACGTGAACGCAACGTCCACAAAGTCGCTGGCACTTAATGCAGTGGGTGAGCATGCAGTCGGCATTTCGCCTCTGCTGAATCGGCCAACCTGAAGTTTTTGGGTGATATGCCACATTGGTTTACAGATGTTCACGAGTTTAGAAGGGTCGTCGCAGGGTAAAAGAGCACTAGGATGACTGGTACTGGACGGAGTCATCTGGACAAACGCTGTTTGGCATGGACTAAACATAGAGTCTTAAATATATTATACACCTACTTTCGAAAATACACACCGTTGCATATATATCGGTTGATCTGCGTTCAAGAGACCATCTTGTTCTACACCACCTACAGACGCATGAACAAGTTTTCGTATATTTTGGATGGCTAGCAAGGAAGCCTCCCAAATGGCTCTGTGCCCATGAGGCCAGAGTGTGAGATGCTGTATGGCACTTACTGCACCATTCGGTGTCCTATGTCACATTAGCCAAAGTTCTGCTCGAATCTAGAACGCATACCGGTCCCATGTGCCGAATACGGTAAGATCGTTCTTTCCCAAAAAACCCTGTAGTCTGACTGTGACTGGCAACAAGGTGTCTGACGAGTGATCCAGAGGCTGTTTATATATCAACAGGTGTGCTCGAGTGTGGTCTGCGAAGGCTGGTTTTGGTACGACTACTGCCCAGTCGCAGACGTCTTCGTATTTGTTCGGGACAATTTTCCAACTCTCCAAATCCTCATCCACGATATAGTCTAAGTTAGTGAGCAGTTCAGCAGGCCAATCATCTTTGACCAACAGACCAGCGGAATCTGATTAATTTTTGTGAGCTGTGCTAGATATTCATCCATGTCTTCAAGCACTGACCTGTGATGAAAGACATGCTGAGGGTTATCATCGACCACTAATCTTCGCAGCACATTTTCATATGCGACTGGACGCCACAGTCGTGTGATTTGACTGAGATTGGAGGGGCATGCATACATCTCGTGACGAAGGACCTTTTTCCAAACCCGAAAACTTGGCGACCTAGGTTTCAAAAATCAGTCAGACAACTGTGTCACAACAGAAAGTCGGTGACGTACTCAAAAACCTGTTTTAAAACGACCAATTAACTTGTAAGACATCGAAAACCTCATGTCTGCCCGTACTGTCTCGGGCTTGCAGGCCGTCATGCAATGGGAGGTAGGCAATATCTTCCTATAACGTACATCAGTCGTTGACAAGCTGCCCTTCATAGATCGACATATTGAATTATCTGAATGGACGACTCGTTCATCGTCTGCCCGTTGAGCTGGTAAAGCGGGTGATTAGCCAAATGTCTATCGCTGACATGGTCGCTTACGCTGGAATGTCTCGTGCAAACTACATCATTATGCACGAGGCAATCGGCTCTCATTTTCATCAAGTCATCGCTATGTTCTCACTCGAGGTCAATACATTTCTCGAAATAATCTTCGCCCATCGCGCAGTCATCTCGGGCTCCTTGGCGCTCTACCTCTTCGATCCTTCGCGCGGATGGCTCCCAAACAACATGGACCTTTACATCCCTCAGCGTCGGGTCTTTCGTGTCATGAAAAGGCTTCGGGGGTTGGGGTACATTCCTGTCAAGGACGTGACACAGAGATGCTGTCATTACCATGCAAGCAATGACATTGCCAGCGTCATCATGCTGACAAACGGAGACCGCACCATTGACATTGTAGAGTCGACCACCATTTCAGCACTCTCTCCGATATTCAAGTTTCATCTAACGGCTGTGATGAATTACGCGACCGCGGAAGGGTTTTTCAGTGCTTACCCCGTGTTGACGAGCCATGGACACAGCCTCATCAATCCCATGCAGTTTATCTCCAACCTCCCTATGTCTCCTATGGCAGCATGCTTCAAAAAGTATCTCCAATGAGGTTACAATCTGCACTATTCGCCACAACAGTGGGCAGCAGAGGAAGGCAGAGATGTAGACCACACCTGTCGAGGCTCCTTTGAATGTCCTCACACAGTATGTTCGACATTCGACAGTGGCTGTCTGTTTATCAGGATGTGTGCCAACATTCGGACAATCCTGTTGCCTTCGCACGTACCACTTCAAAGATGTTTTGAGGATAGGAGGGCTGTAGTGTGGTGTCTAGGAGGTAACCCATGCGACGGTTCGTTCAAACCGTTACATCCATTTAGTAGCCTCAAGGGAGCGCATTTGTCGTATGGGAACATTTCTTCGCCAGAAGGATGAGGGCATTGAGGTAGAATGAGTAGAAGTTATACGAGCCAATGTACTTCCAGAGCACAAAGCAATTTCGCAAATTTAGAACAGATTCACCCTTAGGAAAGGGATAGTGACTGTTGAAGAGACAAGGCCTTAGAATCAGATAGATCTAAGCACTGTGAATATACCTAGTTTCCTGCCATGCTATCCGACCATCGTGACGAAGCATTCATTCGTTGGTCATGTTTTTATCGATGAAGTGATAATGTAGTCAACAACAGCCCATTTCACAATGTTTCTTGGTTGAAAGAAGTGTTGATGTCCAAACATCGCCAGTTTGCCAGGCTGTCTGGTTCTCGAAGCTTGGCCAACGATGGGTCACAGGTAGAGTCAACGGCACCTCTTTCGGGCGGTGCCATTTGCTTCCGGGTTTTGAAATTCAGTAGCGGAATGCGAATATCAGTATTTGAATTGAAATCAGAGTGAGAGATTCGATAGTTCATGCCGAAGATGCAGTTCTGATACGTGGTCGTCCAACAGCAGTACAGCTCGGCCGTTTCACTTCATCATGCTCGTCTTTCTCTTGTTGGCGTCCCGTTGGCCTGTTCTTGCCGGTCACTCCAAGGTAAGACCATTTATAAACAGATTGATTCTTGCCTAACTGCGATATCCGCGCATCAATCTACAGGATGTGCTATATCAATTATCGCTCCTAGATGTACTCGATTGACTATGATTAACGTTATACTGTTCTCGGGTCTGCAAGTCCAACGCTTGAAGACAAGCAAATTCATCTCTGAAATCCTGCGGAAGTCGCTGGAATATTTTTCGGGGCGGAAACCAGCGTAAAATGGCCAATGAGTCCAAACTTTTCGCCCGAGAAAGCATCATGTACACGCTTTGCAGGCTTCAACAGCTCGCCAGGTCGACAACAACTCGCTCAAGTGATCGGCCCTGTATTTTATAGTCGGTGAAAGCAAATGTGGGCAATAGAGGTAACTGAGAGTGGGATATGGAGTACTTCGCTCCCTGTGGATCTTCGTACTTGAAAGTACACAAAGCAGGTAAGATTGGAACCAGATCCTCGTGTTCATCGATGGCTCTCACGCACGACCCATGCACTGCAACATATGCACAGGTTGCAAAGCGACGTCCCCGTGCATCCTCTGTATATTTGATGCTGTGCACTTTTCCTTCCGCCCCATTAACGACGCCATTTGACAATGCCAAATTTTCAGTGACAATCACCGGCATACCCGGAAACAAAGGCAAACTTCCCAAAGAATCCTCTGTCCTATTACTGTTGAGGCTCCATAAGCGCACTTGAACATTCTCTGGCAGGTTCGCTTTCTTGAAAAGGTCCCATGATAGGTATGCATGTATTTCAGTTCCCTTTGCTTTCGCATACGCACAGGCTTTTTTTAAGTTGATGGCATCTCGTACAGATTTCTCTGCCACCAATACCGGAGCGGATTGGAACTCTGCAACTTCTGAAGGTGAGTGGACAGCCAGATATTGAATCCTCTGTTTGTTCAAGATGATGTAATCACTTTCATTATAGTCAACGTCATCATTTCGTTCTCCTTTGTTTTTCTGGCTGCCATCCCATGCATTTCCAAGTCTTACACGTCCAAGTAGTGCGATAAACGCAGGGTCCGTGCGAGCACACCAATTTTGCTTCAGTTCGACCACTTTGTTGACTTGTCGCCACAGATAAGCTCCATGTAACGCTGACTGGCCCGTCACCGTATTGACAACATTGGGTTGCAATCGACCTACCAATCGATAACTGAACAACGCCTGATCTTTGACCGGTTTTAATTGCCCGAAGTCCCCAGTCATCACCACATTTATCCCACCGAAGGGTTTGGTTGCTGCCTCATGGTCAGCTGATTTTGCGAGACACAATTGTTGCGAAACATCGCTCAACAATCTTGCGGATACTAAAGAAATTTCGTCTATGATCAGGTAAGCAATGTTCTTCCAGATGTCTTCCAAATCTGTTTGATTCACCTGCCCCCTCCCTTTAGGCAAGAATGTGAGAGCGTGAATGGTATGACCGCAAATCAGAACGGCCGCGCAACTTGTTGGTGCCGTAACCTGTAATTTATCGGCTCTGTCCATTTTCTCAAACAAGGTGCATATTGTGTTTATAATATGACTTTTACCTGATCCTCCGATCCCTGATATGTGTAACAGTAGCTGATCTCAATCTCCGGTCACAAAATGTTCCCCTACAATTCTGAATGTGCGTTCCTGGTCCTCGTTTTTATCAATCCCAGCATCCATTATAATTTCACGAAGCACAAACTCAGAAGAGTGCGCTGGGCCTTCATAACCACCTGAAGTGTTCAGATACAATCCGTCGTCGAGAGGTAGAGAATCTATGGACATAAGCGCACTTCGTTCTGTCTCTTCTACTCTCCGTCGTTTCGATGGAGACGTCTCCGGTGAACTTACATTCGGTAAGGGATCTGGTCTTTTTCTTTTCTTCAACTTTTTCATGAGCTCACCATGCTTTCGGAGAACATCAGGATTGTCTTCATTCATAAGGTCACATCCACCTTGCTCTTCGACTCCTGCCTGTTCCAACAAATCGTACTGCATTAAATGTACACGCTCCAGCGCTTCCACAATATCTCTGGCATTTTCATTCAACGCAGGGCCCACTCCATTTTCCAACAGAAATTCCGGTTCAGGATTTTCCTCACTCTCGTTTATCAATGACACCTCTAAGCTGTTCAAGTTGCCGTCCTGTGCCTCGACTGTCTGCCCGATTGTCTCTATACTCCCTACCGACGCATCTCTGATCTCTCTTCTAGCGTCCTCACACTCGTTTTCAACCTTCATGTTTGCCATCACGGAAATGCATTCATCAGAAAAGTGACAACATTCAAAGGCGTCCAACCAACTTTCACCATCAGCGCAGATATCGTCTAAGGATTGCCAGGGCTTAAATAACATCAGCATCGCACGACACCATTCCTCGTCTCAATGGTCATCAACGCTCACCTTTGGAAAATTCCTTCCAGACAAGACGACCACGTAAGGTTCCACACGCAATCTTATGGTATGGGAGTTGTGCTGAGGATGTTCTTCGTGGAGGCGGCCACGCTCTCTCGCTTTGCGTCCTCGACGGGCATTCACCGTTCCTTCTTCTTGTTGGTTTCGTTGATGTTCCTCTCCATCCTCTACTCGTCGATTATCTCTTGCGAGCGATATCTTTTCAGCAAGCTCTACATAATGCCAAAGACAAAGCTCATCAAAAGCAGGATCAGATGACCTAAACCGGTAATCCAATATATTGTCCCGTTTTCATTTCGTCCTTATCCACCACCACAGTCACGTCTTGTAGACGTACATCCTCTTGCTGCGTCTCCATTCAATTTACAATTGCAGACAGTCTATCCCAGTTCAGGAAAGCGAATGTGTGGCTCTTGTAGTGATCGCCACCTCCAACGAGGTAGCTCATTACCTGCTGGTGGGACATTTCTTGTCGAGCCATTAAAGCGTTCACCGATTTAACAAACAAAGCCTTCTCTTTCGCCAGTGGGTCGTCATCAGTAGACACATATTGACAGCCCCTTAACGCATACTTGATAGCATCTAGTCCCACATGCACACTCAGACTGCTTTTCGTTATGTAGTCAGTCACGTAGAAAACCAATGCCTTAGCCGCAGGTCCCGACCCAATGTATTTGATGTCCATGTTGCACTGGACAAGGAAAATGGCAAGCTCATGGTAATTGTTTATCCTAGGATGCAGTCTCCGCAGCAAAACCGAAAGAGTGGTCGGATCTATTTCTGTCAAAGCTCGAGTGGATCCGTCAATACGCATACGACAATTCACATCGCTCTTCGGTTCTCCAGGATGTAAATGCTTCCAACAGGTGTCGGTATGTTTGTGCCAGTTACATATTTCTGCCAACCGTCTCACAAACCGTTGAAATTCGATTTCGAACTCCTGTTCAGTCATATCACTAATTTGAGGTTGTTCATCAACCCGAGGATCTACTTCGTCTGCAGCGACTCTAGGTCTTGTAAAATCATCTGTCTGGCTTGCCCCGAGAACTCGTCCTTGTCCTGGTAATTCACATTTGATGTTTGCTTCTAGCCAATCGATTACAGCCTTTTTGTAGTTTGCATCATCCTGCATACGGTCACGCAGCATCTGTGGATTAGGATTACCTTTCAACCACAGCATGAAATGTCCGTGTAACGTCCCTTTCCCTTGAGCCTCCACCATTCCGTAATACGCCTCACAAATACTGAAAACTCCTGGGGATGGTTTTCCTGCTTTCATGATGGTCTGAAGAAAACCGGTCACGATTTTGTCGAAGAACACCGCAGCAGCAGCCGGATTTCGGGCGACAAAAACAGCTCTGTCAAAAGCATGCATCGACCGCCATTCAGCTATTTCGATACTCTCTATCAGTCCAACCAACAGATTGCAGACATCAGACGGATTGATGGTTATGAACAATGCAGGAGTCCCAAACTTTCTGATAAGTCCCCTGATCTCGTTGTAGGGAACTCACATCCCCTACGGCCGCAAGCGTCCTTCACCCACAGATCTGATGTCCTAACAACGACTCTCAAAGCCACCACCAGTCCCCTCAGCTTTCCAGCCGCCATCCTTACTGTCCAACGCATCGTCCGTCGAACCCGCTCTCACCCGTGTCTCACTAGCAGCGGAACCCGTCCATCCATACACCACCCCTGCCCTACGACCATCCGGATCCGTCCTTGTCCATCCCAATACGTTGGTAAGTCTTGGCCGTGAGTCCCTTTATCCGTGTATGTACTTTCTTTGTCCGCGATGGACCTTATACGGTTATCCGCCCCGTATGGGCAGTTACCCTTTATGTTTTGACTTTGTTTGACGCAGTCGCGGGTATGCCCGGACTATCAAAGTCTGTACTTAGTCTCCTTGAATCTTATCTTCTGTCACCACGCACTTAAGGTCCAAGCATAAGTAACAATGACGATGACGAATCCGCTACAACGCAATCCGCTACAACGCAATCCGCTTCCCCTTCCATTACTCACTATCCGCTCGTTCACCACGGAACAGGTTCGGGTTCCTTTTATCTCTTAACCCGCCATCATTCAGACCAACGGACTCACCCTTCCAGGGTTCCGCTCCCCAGTGAATCCCTTTAGGGTCGAACTTATCGCACCCTTCTTTACTATTCTTTCCTCTGTCCTAACCACCTAACACCTGGGAAGGACTTAGTTTCTTTCATCGTTCCATCTACATTGTTTGTATCCTGACGATCCACGAACGTGTTTCGAAATTATCTGCAAACGATTCAAGGTACTCAGCGCTCGTCTCTGTAAGTCCATTCTTGGTTTACTCCACAGGTCACTCTCCCACATTCTAACCAATTCAGTGAGTGCAGGCGCCACCTCGTACAAAATTTTTCCCAACTCGACTCTTTCTTGCACAGGCACTTGAAAAGATAAAGCACGGTTCAACTCACGTTTCTGTAAAATGTTCCAGCAGACATACACGAAATTCAGATCACAGGCAAAGGGTGAGTTATCTTGCATGAGCAAGTTGCGTAACTGACGCTGTCTTCTTCCTTAGTGGGGATGAGTGAAATGCCTAATGTTAGACTAGCAGCTGAGTCCTAGACGTTCCTATCTTCCACAGGTCACAGTCAGCGGTTCGTTAAAACAACAACACAAAACTAACAAAACTAAAACTACGAAAGGCTGATAACGTGGGTGTTCGTTGCAAGGTGATGGTATTTGCGCTGCTAAATGCTTCACAAATATCTCTCGGATGGTTGGGTTCAACAGGTAGCAAAGGCTTGTAAAGCTTTGCTAGAGAACAAATGGATGGTTTCCTTGACACGTAACGGTATACAGAGTCTTGGAAAAGTGATGATAGACGGGTTCTATCTTGAAACAGGGATGGGTTAGGGACTTTGTGGACAAGAAATGGGCTCCTTAGACGCAGTCTACAGCCTACTAACTTCGTTCCTTTGACTGGCTTAGCGTTGACTATCAAACTGCTTGACCTATAGCACTCTCTGGCTAATATTGGGTCACTGAGCAGCTAGTACTAGCAATTACAGTGCTTAGGTGTTATGAAGCGCTTAGTAGCTTAGTTCAGGTCGATTAGGACTGGTAGGGACTAACAGTATAGGACCCTAGCTTAGTTCTTAGTCGCACTTAGAGGGGGACTTGCGAAGTCACACTCAGACAGGGATAATTTATAGTATAACTGGGGATTATTATTTTTTGAACTGCCAAATCGGTACCCTTTATATACTACTTGGAGGTGGCTATGCTGCCTAATCCGGTCAGGGGTATAATTTGGCTATATCTAGCTATGTACCTTGATAAAACCATTTAAAGGTGCTCTGGTACCTTCATAATACTACTTAGAGGCGTGCCGTGTGGTACAGGGGCGGGCTGTGCTTCCATATAGGACTGTGCCAAGCCTTTGCTGAGTAATGCCAAGCATTTGCTGAATAATGCCAAGCAGGTTGAGTCAGTGTGAGTCAGAGTGAGTCAGAGTGAGTCAGATAGTGACAGGTGGCTGTTCAGCAGCTGTCAGCTGTCAGAACTGTCATTCTGGACAGGCACTGCTGTCCCTGGCAGGCACATCTGTCAGATGTCAGGTCCCTGTGGCTGTGAA